>CM036240.1:43124266-43226766 GCA_020698575.1 Bostrychus sinensis
GGACAAAACTGGGTCTAAACTGGGACTAAACCAGGACTAAACCAGAACTATACTGGGTCTAAACTGGGACTAAACCAGGACTAAACCAGAACTATACTGGGTCTAAACTGGGATTAAACCAGGTCTAAACCAAGACAAACACAGAACTAAACTAAACCTGGACAAAACTAGAACTAAACTGGGGCTAAACCAGGACAAACATGAACCAAACTGGGACAAAACTGGGTCTAAACTGGGACTAAACCAGGATTAACCCGGAACAAAAGCAGGATTAAACTAATAATTAACAGACGAGGAGTAAACTTCTGTTCAAAAAAGCCTCCACACCGGACTAAATCCAGGACTGAACTGGACCTACAGCAGCAGTGAACAGGGCTCAGAACAGGACAAAGTCAGGATTTAACCCTGGACTAAACAGTCAGTAATTGTATCTGTTCCACAGCCAGAGAACCACTGGTCTATGTGATTATTTCATTATTTTTATTCAAGAGAAAGCATCCGGCCTAAAACCTATGTCAAATCAATATGAAAGTCACTGCACACAGGAGGAGGCAGATGATTTGCTGTGGTCACTCAGGAAGGGAAATGGTCATTTTTTACGCAAATATTTCTTTATTTATTTCTTTATTTTCAATGTTGTGAGAAAAACTTTGCCCCGCTCACTTATAATGGATGCTCCTCCCCTGCAGTGGGTTATAGCAGAGATAAAACTCAAGGCCCTCAAAACAATTAGGTCCATTATTCATTTTCTCCTCAGTCACACTCGGTGGTTGTGAGATACTTCTGCTCTCCGACCAACCCCAAACACACATTCAGACTAAAGCTGGGGACACACTACACGATTCTTTTGCCCGATTTTATAACGATTCCCAGTTGTGCCGAGTCTGTACCATCAACACTGCTGCAGGGAATCGTAATCACTGGACCTGAAATCCGTTAGTGTGTGATGTTCAAAAACCCGGCCTGACGTCAGTCGCAAGCAACACTCCTGTAGTGTGGGGCGTTTACATCCAACTGGGAATTCATGGAGTCCAGCGGCCGATGAAAAACAGCTGATGGGACACAGGAAATAGCGTCAGAGAACGAAGACGAAGCAACAGGAAAATATAAGCAGGAAGAAGAAGAAGAAGAAGAAGAAGAAGAAGCAGGAAGAAGAAGAAGAAGCAGGAAGAAGAAGAAGAAGAAGCAGGAAGAAGAAGAAGAAGAAGCAGGAAGAAGAAGAAGAAGCAGGAAGAAGAAGAAGAAGAAGCAGGAAGAAAAAGAAGAAGCAGGAAGAAGAAGAAGCAGGAAGAAGAAGAAGCAGGAAGAAGAAGAAGCAGGAAGAAGAAGAACAAGAAGAAGAAGAACAAGAAGAAGAAGAAATAACCAACCATGGTAAACACCGAAGAAAGTTGAGCGCTACCAAAGTGAAACTGGATACAGAGACGTTTTTTCTTTTTCCTTTTTTCCAAACAGAGCTGCACACAACAGCAACAGCGACCCAGGTAGCTCCATGTTTGTTTACCATTTAGTTGTGTCCAGAGTTTGCTGCGTTTGGTCGGCGACAGTCACGGCCTCAGCAGATCTTGTAGTGTGTGAGGCGCAGTCTTTCAGTCGTCAGAACTAAATCTGCTGAAACCAGTCGTTAGTGTGAGCTCCTGGTCTTTTCAGAATCTGTAACCACTGAGAACATCGTGAAGTGTGTCCCCAGTTTAACTCATTCACACAGGTCTGAAGTGTCTTGCCCAAGGACTCAACAGCAGTATGCAGCGCTGGTATCGGGGATCGATCCATCAGCATCACAGTTAGAGGGCGAATGTGGGCTTTACCTACTGAGCTACTGCCGTTCTGAATGTGAAGACCTCATTTTAAAGTTGATACAGTGGAGCGGCCCAATGTGATTTTTGTCTAGAATCGTTCAGTTGATGATAAAAGCATTCATTTGACTGAAATGTTCATTGTTCTCTAGATCAGGCGTCTCCAACCTTTTTTCCCCTGAGAGCTACTTCTACAAAATAAAAATGGCAGAGAGCTATTCAAGCTTTGTAAACATGAGTAGCTTCTTAGAGGCAGTGTTGCCAGATTGGGCTACTTTTGCTCTCTCTCGGCAGAAAAAAATAGCGTTGGGCGGGTGTATAATATTTGGGCTATTTTTAGACTTATGGGGCGGGATTTTGAAAATGTAAAATAAACTTATTTTAATAATATTTTAAAATTTCCTGATCAATAATTGTATATATTTGCTGGTTATTGATGAATAAAATTAATTTGTAAAATAGAAGTAGTAATATTAGTGTCATTAGTTGTCAATCACATGTCTAATTATGGACCTCTGATTGGTTGAAAAAAGTAAACACTGCAGCCCCGTGAGAGAGCTATTTGTTTTTCTGATTTCTCATTGTGAAGACTGTTTATTACTTTTTCCATTGGCAGTTGTGAAGTTTTGTGTGCTCAAAATATGTTATTTCATATGTATTACAGTTTTAACATTAAGATTGTAGAATGGTTGTGATTTGGGCGGGTTTTTATTGCGTTTGGCGGGTTTTACGTTATATTTGGGCTGGAAACTGTCAGTCAGATCTGGCAACCCTGCTTAGAGGCCGCAGTGACAGGAGCCTGTCCCAGTAACTATGGGCCTTAGGCGGGCTACACTCTGGACAGTGGCCAGTTAGTCACAGGGGTGAAACCTTTACCTGGACATTTACACAATGTTGGTGTCCACAACTCACATTTTAATTGAAAACAAATGCATGCAGCAACCTACACTTTTGTTTACATTTGTGAAACCAAAATCCTAATCTAAAAATACTGGAGTCTGGGGCGTGCACCTATGAATTTGATTGAAATTGAATAAATCAAATTTGACTGACGCTTATGTAGGATTAATAAAACATTTGGGGAGCTACTTGGAAGTGGTTGAGAGCTCCTGGCAGCTCCTGGTTGGAGACCCCTGCTCTAGCCACCAATATGGCAGCCACTTTCAAACATGGTGGCCAAATATTGTCTATAGTTTAAAAGGCCAGGAGCCAGACCCCATATGAATATTTTCGTAACCTCCTCTGATTGAAGATATGCAACTTATTTTCTGTTTATGACACAGACATCATTTTGGGATTAATCCAAAGCTTATTAATTGTGGATGTTTTATTTACTAGTGAGGAAGTCATTTCAATCCCACAGTGAAAGAACGTATCAATTATTGGAAGAAAATTGTCAGCTGAATGGTCATTTTGAGTCTTTTTCCAGATAAAACATTTAATATTTTCAAAGAGAATAACATTAGGCCTAATCATGTCAGGATCTTTCTACCAAATTTGATAATCCTGTCACATCGTATGCACCTGCAACATTATCCACATTCCATCTGAAGCTTTTTTGGGATCAAACAGAGCAGAGTTCACACAAAAGATGATGAACTTGTAAAAGGCCAAGGTCAGTGTTGCCAACGTAGCAACTTTGTCGCTATATTTAGCGACTTTTCAGACCTACCTAGCGACTTATTTTCAAAAAAGCGACAAGCAACAAATCTAGCGACTTTTTCTGGTGTTGCTAGCGACTTTGGCGACTCATGAAAAACGTGAAAGCACTTCTCATTACTCTACTCTCCGAGCTACCTGCGTGTCGCCGTGAGCTGCTCCTCCTCCGTCTCGCCACCAGCAGCTGCTGCTGTTGTGCTCTTAGCTCCGCCTCTTTCCCTCTGCCACTGACCAATCAGCACGCAGGCCTGTCAGCTGCAGGCAACTCAGAGGAGGAGCTTTTTTTTTTTACGTTTATTCAACAAATTTGTGCATAATACCAATATTTTACAGACATTACAGCACTGTTCAATAGTACATAAAACATTTAATGATAATAATAAAAATACAGTATTTTTTGCCAGTTATGTCCCTAATGTGCATGTAAATAATATGCAGTTACCTGTTAGAGTGCAAGCTGACAATATATCTGCAGATCTCTTGAAATATTTGGAGATATTTGGTGCCAACAGCAGCCACGAGTCATCGGCCTCACTTTCAGTTAGATCCATGTGACCAATTATGCAAATTAGGCGATGGCGTCATCTGGCGACTTCTAGTGACTTTTAAAACAGCCAATAACGACTTTTCTTACTGAGGAGTTGGCAACACTGGCCAAGGTAGCAAGAAATCATAGTTAAAAAATGTAGTGTATAACAAATATTTCCACCAGATTTCATGTTTGTATCATTAACTCAGCCGCTCCACTAATAAACCCATTGATTGTTTTGTTTTTCATTTTCATTTAAAAAGCTACGTAACCAGTCCATCGTCTTGTCCGAGTGCATTCTCCTTCGACCCCCGTCCCTCTGTCCCCTCTGTCTATCTCTGTCCCCTCTGTCCCCTCTGTCTATCTCTGTCCCCTCTGTCTTTCTGAAGGATCACAGATAATCTCTTTGGAGTTGACCCAGTGACCGCTGCACGGTAGTAAACCCCGGTACAGACACAGCACTGACCGCCACTCGCCTCTGCCGCGCGCACATGACGCCGCGAGTATTGAAAATGCATAGAGCCGTGCGATTAATTTGACGGCGTGTCACCCACTTAACACAACCGCACTGAACCGTGACCACAGCAGAAACCTAAGTGAGAGCGAGAGAGCGCGCGCCACAGCTAAAAGCATTGCAGGGTTAAGAGGCTTTTGTGATCTGTTGAGGTACTTAAAGTCGGACAGATCGGCAATAAAGAAAACCTTTTGGGTGAATATTCTAGAGCAGGTCGAAGCGTTAGGGGTGAACAAATAGATTTAAGGTGACGGAAGAAAAGAAAGTAATGAACAGATAGAGAAGTGGGGGCAGGAGAGGAGAGAGAAACAAGAGAGGGATTAGAGAGGATTAGTGTCTGTTTTGGTCCGACGGTAGTAAAATCACATCGTCAGTCACCGCGGGGCCATTGTCGACACACGGGACGTTAACTCGGGCCATGCTAACACTCGCTATCGGCTGATTCAAAACGTGATACAGAAGAGGAAACAGAAGAGAAGGAAACTGGTGAGTTTTAATGTTTTATTGTAAAGTTCATTGGTGCATGTGGAAGGGTTGTGTTTCTGAGTTGGCAGCTTTTCTGTGTTCTATATCTATATATCTATATCTATACTGCAGCACCATCACAGAAAAAATATTGGGCTTTAGACTACACTGAGTCTAAATCAAGGGATGAAATAGGGACATTAATTAAATAAAGACAAAATAGGGATAAAACCAGGTCTAAACCAGCACTAAACCAGGTTTAATCCAGGACTAAACAGGGCCAGAAGTTGCACTAAACCAGGTCAAAAACGAGACTAAACCAGGTCTAAACCGGGACCAGAGGTTTTGCTAGAGATAATTACTGTCTGTCATTTTGATGGATAGGCTCAAAAAAATTCTGTCATGAGCTATTTTGGTCCATCAGAGTATACGTGAATATTAATATAGGCTTATAATGATCACTATACAATTTTATTAACAAGAATACTAAATATGCATATGCCAAAACATTACTTTAACTCCTTTACTGTTCTTTTAATTAATGAATGTGTCCTGAATCGTCTAAAATACAGAAGTCTATTGGATGTTTGTGCTCCACATTCAGTCACTCAGCAGCAGCAGAACGCAGCGCTCCCCCTCACAGCCCAGGGAGCCTTGAAAACGCCAAAATACAAACTTTACAAACTCTTTCCTCTGCTCACTGAGCTGCAGGGTGCACTGCCTCAGACCAGTGGCGTCTGCAGCTGTACCTGGCCTACCTAGTCCTGCTTATAGCCAGGACTCAGTAAACCTGTTGAAGTTTGTCCATATCTGACTTTGGTCACGGAGGTTTATTATTTTACTTAAATGCGTATTGAAGCTACAGCTCACACAGAGGGTCACAGGATCAGTCAGGAGCTGGTTTTACGCAGAGAAGACGGCGCTCCACTGAACCTAAAGCTCACCGCACCACTGTTTTGTGCTCATTTGCAGACTGTGCACACCACAGACTGCAGAGCACAGACTGCAGAGCGCAGACTGCACACCACAGACTGCAGAGCGCAGACTGCACACCACAGACTGCACACCACAGACTGCAGAGCGCAGACTGCACACCACAGACTGCACACCACAGACTGCAGAGCACAGACTGCACACCACAGACTGCAGAGCACAGACTGCACACCACAGACTGCAGAGCACAGACTGCAGAGCACAGACTGCACACCACAGACTGCACACCACAGACTGCAGAGCACAGACTGCAGAGCACAGACTGCACACCACAGACTGCAGAGCACAGACTGCACACCACAGACTGCAGAGCACAGTGCTGTCTGCTCTTAGTCCACAGTGTTTTAGGTTTTTTGGGTGTTTAACTTTTAGCGTGATTCAGCCTGGAGCCTGCACACAGAGAAGTCCAGTCCATGAAGTGTATGAAGCTGAGACAAAGGCTGACAGTTATTTAATTAACTCGCTCTGTTGCCATCTCCTGGACAGAACTGGGAATTGCAACTCCACCTGTCTTTTTTTTTTTTAATTCTGTCAAAATGACGGGCGGCCTTCAGAATTTTCTGTCACAGCTATAAATAATCTGTCAATGATGGAAAATTCTCAGTAAACGTAATCTCTGACCGGGACTAAACTAAACTAAAGTCGTGTTATGAACTTCAAATTAAAGCACAGAGCAGGACTAAAACAGGAAAAATATTTACTTAAACTAAACTAAAATACCACTTAAACAGCACAAGCCTCTTGAGTACCACCTGTAGTACCTATGCCACAGCTTTAGAACCACTGCTACAGTATACTATGCTATAGTAGGTTTAGTAGTTTCTAAACTACTTCTCTTTACCTTAATGTAACAGGAAAATAATAAAGTATCCAACAAGACAATTCAATTAGATTCAAAGAAACATTGGACATACAACATAATGGACCAGAGGATAAGAAATGAATTTTAATTTGAATGTTAAAGCTGCCTTCTAGCTCCAAGCAAGCAACAAGATCTACTTGCTTATTTTCTGAATGTTATCCCTAAATGTATTTTTAATTAAAGGTTTGTCAATGTCAGTGAGGACAGTAATTGCACAGCTGTATGGTCAGCTTTCTGTTCATTATTATATTGACAGAATATAACAAACTGACAACCAAAAAGCAAAAGAGACAAGAGTTTTCTGCTACCAAGAAATACTCAAAAATATGCTTTTTTTACAAGTACAAGCTTCTTCGTGCGTCTCTGTGTGGACCAGGGCATCATCAGATCCATTTGGGGCATGTGCCTCAGAATAAATCAGCTGTGCCCCAGTAAATAAATCCTCAGTAAACTCATATTATTTGTCAGGGCTTCATTAGACCAAGCTCCTGCAACAGACGGACCCCAGTTCAAGTCCAGACCCTGGGAGGCTTTGATCCAAACTGCATTTTCCATCATGTGCACGTAGTTAAAGGAGCTATGAGCGGTATATATTTTTTATTTTTCATAAACATTACCCACGTGTCCCAAAATATGAGATTAGCATGTTTAACTCAAATATTAATTTTACTGAGGACAGTGCAGCTGATTTATTCACCATTAAAAAAATATTGATCGTAATGCCCAAGTTATTATTATTTTTTTTTTGGTTCTAAAACTGCATCACTGATCGTCCAAAAGCAGAAACACTGGTAAAACACACAGACCACTGCAGTACTGTTATTAAATGACCCCACACTGCTTACAGTACCTTTAAATATATTATATTTTGAGCAGGGCTGTGTCAGACAGGCGCACAGGCAATAGTACATGTGCGGTGCAGGTTTTCATGAAAAAAGTGAGAATAAGCTGGGCCCCAGTAAAGCTTCATGCTGCATCGCCACTGATTATTGTGGACTTTGCTTTTATTTCACTTTTTGCTTGTACAAAGATAACATTAGTATCAGCTGAATGACTTGAGCTTAAATAGCAAGTTTGCTGCATCAATTTACTTAAACATTTAATTCAATTCAGTTTTATTTCTATAACTCAATATTACAACAGCAGCTGCTTCAAAGGCTTTACAAACATGAACAAAAAACGGTAAGGAAATACTAAAATAAAAAATAAAAATAAATAAATCTTTATTTGTAAAGCCCTTTACAAAAGCAAGGTTTACAAAGTACTGAACAGCAAACAGCATAAAAAAAAACACATGCATATAGAGCAGCCTTTCCCAAAGTCAAGACGGTCGTGGCCCCCTTAAGTTTCCAAAAATCCCACGCAGACCCCCAACGATAAAACTTCCCTTTATTTACAAAACTTTGTCATGTTTTTCTCCATATATTTTTATAAAAACATTACAAAAACACTGACTATTGGCTAAAATTTGTTTTAAAGTAATATTTTAAAACAAGTATATAACTTGTTTATACTTTTTTTTTTCTATGTACTTAAAGATATTAGGGAGGATTTTTTTCGACTGCTGACAAACCAGCGACTGTTTGTCCTTTTTTGAATAATGCGCATGCGTCAGGCCCCGCCCTTCACTGCTCCTTTCCAAGGAACTCCTCCACAGCGACTGCACGAGCGTTGGAACACGAGTGTTTGTTTACAGCCGGCATCAGCAGAGATTCACCTAAACCTAGACCTGCATTGTTTGTTTGCACGACCTTTGACCTAGTTCTCCACACAGACCCAGTCACATGCACAATCCCTAAATGTGAGCAAAAATATATATCCTCCTGCTGTTGGTAGCATTAGCAAACTGACTGCTGTACAGTTGAAAAGGTTCAACAGATAACGAAAAAAGGCATTTTTTTCAAATGATAAGATAAACGTTACCTGTCCAGCAGAAACTTGGCGACCAATGCATCGTCTGAAGCCCTTTCTGTTCCTTCAGCGCACGCCGTCCTTTGAAGGAATCGCCAATAACTGCACGGGTTTTATTCTGCTCTTCTACGGTTTTTCTCCTCCTCCTCTGGTTCACTTCAAAAACAGTTTTCCTTTTGCGACCGCGCGGTTCATGGTTTTCCTGAGCCATTGTGCTCTTCGGAGTCAGGCTGTCCCCGCTACGATGTTAGAACAGCGAACTGGGACCTAAAGCCTCGGGAAGGTGTTAGTAACTCTGTCATGTGGCTGCCAGACCTGAACGAGCTTTAAAAGTGATCAGTAAAATCTTAAAATCATTTCTAAAACGTACAGGGAGACAGTGTAGTGAGGGTAAAGCAGGGCTAAGGCTGGGGGCGGGGGCAAGAAAAGCCTCAGTGAGAACCACATGAAGACAGACTGATGGTCCATTTACTCACAGAGTTCAGGTAAGGAAGGCAAGAATAGACAAAAATGACGCTGTTATTGGAAAAATGAAGACATAGAAGTACATAGAAGAACAAAATGCAATGCCAATGAAATATAATACTTTTAAGGTCTTGATTTTAACACCATCTACCGTATTTTCCGGACTATAAGTCACTCCGGAGTATAAGTCGCTCTAGCCAAAAAATGCATAATGAATTAGAAAAAAACGTATATAAGTCACACTGGACTATAAGTCGCATTTTTTGGGGGAAATGTATTTTATAAAATCCGACACCAAGAACAGACATTTCATGTTGAAAGGCAAGTTATAGTAATAATAGAATAGAGAACAACAGGCTGAATAGGTGTGCGCTATGCTAACGTAATATATTAACAGTTATTCACATAACTATAGCATAAAGAACATAATATAACAAGTTCACCAAACTCACCATCTCACTCCTAATCGCTAAATCCTTTAAATCAGGTGTGAAACTCAAACGGAGCTGGGGCCAAAATTGGAGAACCAGTCTTGGTCGTGGGCTGAATAAGAGTATTATATAAATAATAAAGCCAGCCTACTCTATTTTTGTTCTCAGTTAGGCTACAATAGGTTTTTTAACATAGAATAATACTTCCCCACAGAACTACAGGTGTAGATTTGTGGTTTTAACGGGCTTTGTAGTTTTGTTTTAAATCAGAACTTGGAACTCAACAAAAAACAACAAATAGGCCACAGACTACTGACTAACACTGGCCATTTATTTATTTATGAAGTATTATTTACTGCCACAGTTACCTAACTCCTCATATAAGACAGGTGTTTTCATCAGGTCCACTCTGTTTTACTGTGACAGTGAACTACAGCAGAGAAATATTTAGGTGCATGCCATGCCCCTGATGTAAGCCCAGCACAACTTTAAGCTGAGTCAGCTCCTACACACAAACACGTATTATAGGCTTATTTAACATTTATTGAGCAAACTACTGACTACTGTAATTAAATACCTTTATAATGCTTTATAGACCTTACTCTGGAAGGAAAGCACAGGAACAAAGTGGCCTTTATAACAGCGCATGTACATTTTATCTCAAGGCTTTCTGTGCACTGCTGCAACATCTCAGTCATTATAAACTGCTAAAAACACCATTTTTACTTGGTATACAAATTAGTAAAGCATCAAGTCAATTAAACTTCTGGGATATTGATCTGATTATTTATGTAGCAGAGGTTGTTGTTCATCAGTTTGAGTGGCTTTAGTGTTAAAGAAATGAACAACCAGTGCACAAGAGGGGCCCCAGTGGCACAACAACCCCCAAAACAAGAATAGTTTTACAAGCCACTGACACCCCCCCCCCCCCCCCCCCCCCACCAACACCATCTTCTGCTGCTGTTTCTCACTTGTTTTGGATTTGGGTGGGGTCAGTATCAGTACTGGCAGCATGAGGCGATCCCTGGACCCTGCAGAGGGGGCACAGGCAGTCCAGCTCCTCCAGGATGGGACATCAGCTCGCATCACTGCCAGAAGGTTTAATGTATCTCCCAGCACAGTCTCAGGAGCACGGAGGAGACTCCAGGAGACAGGCAGATATCTGGGAGAGGGGACAGGGCTGTAGAAGGTCCACAATCCATCAACAGGGCCTCTGCTTCTTTGTGTCAGGAGGAACAGGATCAGCACTGCCTGAGCTCCACAAAATGACCTCCAGCGAACCACGGGTGTGAATGTCTCTGGCCAAACAATCTCTATAATGATAACTCGTGACCCAAATAAAAGAGCGATTCCAGCTAATCAAAGGTCTCGAATAAACACATTGTGCAGTTTGAACCTGAGATAGTTTAATATCACAATGTCACAGTCTGCAACATAAAAGAACACATTTAAAAATAAACCAAGCCAGTGGAGAGTGGCGTGCCAGAGAGGAAACTGTTCCCTTCTGCACTCACTTAAACTGGGGACACTTCACGATGTTCTCAGTGGTTACAGATTCTGAAAAGACCAGGAGCTCACACTAACGACTGGTTTCAGCAGATTTAGTTCTGACGACTGAAAGACTGCGCCTCACACACTACAAGATCTGCTGAGGCCGCAACTGTCGCCAACCAAACGCAGCAAACTCTGGCCACAACTAAATGGTAAACAAACATGGAGCTACCTGGGTCGCTGTTGCCGTTGTGAGCAGCTATTTGTTTGGAAAAAAGGAAAAAGAAAAAACTTTTATGTATCCAGTTTCCCTTGGGTAGCACTCAACTTTCTTCGGTGTTTGCCATGGTTGGTTATGTTTTCTTCTTCTTCTTCTTCTTCTTCTTCAAATTTCCGCTTATATTTTCCCGCCGCTTCCTGTTGCTTCGTCTTCGTTCTCTGACGCTATTTCCTGTCCCATCAGCTGTTTTTCATCGGCCGCTGGACTCCATGAATTCCCAGTTGGATGTAAACGTCCCACACTACAGGAGTGTGGTCCAGAGTCGGTGTTTGATTGCTTGCGACTGAGGTCAGGCCGGATTTTTGCGCTGATTCAAGTCTTTGAACATCACACACTAACGGATTTCAGGGCTGACTGGTGATTATGATTCCCTGCAGCAGTGTTGATGGTACAGACTCGGTACAACTGGGAATCGTTATAAAATCGGGCAAAAAAATCATGTAGTGTGTCCCCAGTTTTAGCTGCATTTTCACTTAAAACCACAGTTCCTCAGGTCTGTAACCTCAAACGTTTTAACACTCACTTCACTTCCTCAGAGAGGTAACAGTGGCCTTACAGAACTGGATTTTTTGCTTTTGTTGGGTTTCCTCTATGCACCTTATGTCCCATACTGCCACCTTTTTATTATTTTTTTTAAATTTTATTGTCAAACTTTTTATTTATTCATATTTTTTGCCCTGAAAATGGATCCAGGACCCACTTTTGAGTTCCAAAAAGCCAGGTCCTCTAGTGGCCCCTGTGGTCACTGCCCAGACTTAAAACAACATTCTCAAATTTTACATCCACATTAACCAAGATGACGCTGGCTAATATGAAGCGAAGTACAACTTTTCTCGCCTCATCACAACATTCACGCTTTTAAAACTTCAGCAACTGGCAGCTCTTGAAGTGTTTTTATTAAAGTTGTCTCCATTGCTTGCACTTGTCCCGTTACAGGCGTCCAACTATGTCATAACAATCACATTAAAACAAGTCTTTCAACAACTGGCTTTCTCTTCTGTCCCCATTCAGAAATAAGTAAAGATTTGCTCATAAAACATCATTTTCTGGCCTTTTTATTGCGAGAACGACCACACTGCCATGTTTGTTGTTCATATAGTCAGCTCTCTGCTTACGTCCCACCCTTCGTTTCTCTGATTGCTAGTTTCCAGTTTCCATTTTTTCATCATCACATCAGTATTGTGTTGTAAATATTAAAATACTGATTTTGTTTTGTTTTTATTTCTAGTGTAACAGCTTCTTCCAGGGAGTTCCAGATCCCATGATGCCTTGAAACAAACAATGGAGGACGGTAAGAAACACATTTTACATCAGAGTCTCTTAAAACTCTGCAAAATGTCTTCACTGACTTCATTATTCAAGTATTCCTGTTTATCTTGGGGTGAGGTGGCTTTAATTTGGCTGTAATCTCATGTGAGGACTAATTCAGTGGCATTAGAGTCTCGGGGTCAGAGGTCACGTCTAATCCGTGGCAACCTTCAACCGCAGACATCTGCCTCCGTGATCCGCAAAGTACTTTGGTGGCCCAAATATACAGAAAACTGGGTACTTTTCATGCTTTAAGGGCATACTTTAAACTCACACCAAGGACCACCTCAGAATATTTGGCTTTCACAGTAAACCATCTATAAGTGACTGAAATAATAATTATTAAATAAGGACGAAACAGGGACTGAACCGGGTCTGAACAAGGACTAATCTAGGACTAGTCTAGGACTAAACCAGGTCTAAACCAGGGTATAACCTGGACTAAACTGCCTACACCAGGACTAAGCAGTGGTCTACGCTTCAAACTTAATCCCCAACCAGACTCAGAGCAAATCAGAACTGGTCTGACCTGGTCTAAGTACCATCAGAGGAAGCCTGCGTACCACCTGTGGCACCTGTACCACAGTTTGAGAACCACTGCAGCGTGACATTAGATAAATTATATTTTACTCTCTGTCCTCATACAGAAATGATATACTAAGCAGTGGTCTACACTTCTACTACTACTGCTTAGTCCTGGGAACAGTTTAGACCTGGTTTAGTCCTGGTTTAGACCTTGTTTAGGCTTGGTTTTGTGCTTGTTTAGCCCTGGTTTAGACCTTGTTTAGGCTTGGTTTTGTGCTTGTTTAGCCCTGGTTTAGACCTTGTTTGGACCTGTTTTAGTTCTGGTTTCGTCCTGGTTTAGTCCTTATTTATACCTGGTTAGTCTTAGATAGTTTAGACCTGATTTAGTCCTTGTTTAGTCTTGGTTTACTCCTTATTTAGTGCCGTTTAGCCCTTGTTTAGTCCTCAAAGTCCTGGTTATATGCCAGCTCAGCTCTGATTTAGCCCTTCCTCTTTTGGCCTGGTTAAGATCTGGTTTAGACCTGGTAGTTTGCATTTGAGTCCAATAAAGCCAGGTGGTACTGGATTTGAAACATTCGACGATCACGTATCAAGGAGAACATGTTCTTGCACCCACAACCCCACCATCCAGGCCTCAGTCTTAGCCCTGGTTTGCACTGATGTTGTCCTCTCCAGTATCATTTGATCTGTTTTGTCCGCAGGTGTCAGTGAGGTGCTGTCCAGTGTGGTGCAGGACGTGGGTCAGGCGGTCAGCAGTAACATCAGCGGTGCTCAGCTTCTGCACGAGTTACTGAGCGCACCATGGCTGACTGCTCTGCTCAAGGTAACATATCACAAACCACTGAGAGCTAACAGAAGGGGACCCAGTAGCAGCTAAAATGAACTGTTTTCAGCTTGCCCAGACATACAAAGTAAAAATAGACCAACAGACTGCCTTGTTAACCCCCTCTGACTAGCGTATTTGACAGGTTTCTACATGATGCAAGCCTACCCACAGGCCCAGAAGACATACTTTCAAAAATACCTTTCTGGTGGTGCACCTTGTAGAGTACAGCTCAACATGATTTCTGTATTGTTTCTATCAGGCAATAAAGGCCCCAAATATTGATAAAAAACATGTTAACACAGCATACTCTGCAACCATCACATTTTAAGCTTCCTAAACATCCACCCTGCAGATGAGAGCTTTTCCAGCTTTTTGCAAATACAATTGTACTGACTAAATGTACTTCATTTTGTTGTTTCCAGCTGTACGAGTGCCTACTGCAGTTCCAGAGGCTGAGGCCCAGTCCACTGCTGCCTTACTCTTCAGGAATCTCACATGAGGTACTTCCAACCACAGCCCTCAGGTTGATGGCTGAATGATGAACCCACCACTGTCGCCCCTTTCTCGTCCTCTATCACTGCATTGCTAAAATTAAACTGTTCACAAAATACAAACTCAAACACGTCATTCTTTTTGACATTACTTTAGTTCAAAAAATAGGAAACATTTTTATATGGTTTAAACTAGGCTTGTTGGCTTGTCAACAAAAGCACATGTATTGCCTTGCCCATTAAGTTACACAGTAGACAATTATGGTTCTCAACCAAAGGAGGTCTGTTTAGTTTAGTGTAGTTATTGTTTGTGCTGATTGTGTGTTAAGTCTCATTGTGTGTTTATGTTTGATCAACTGTTTGTGAAGCCCTTTGAGGCGACTTTTGTTGTGATACTGGGCTCTACAAATAAACCTGAATTGAATTGAGGAGCAAAGGTTTTGCCTGGAAAATCCAGTCTGGTCAAATCCCAACCGTACCATGCATTTTGATTTGTTTATTTAAGCCACGTGTTCTTCGCAAGCAGAGTCCGCAACAACAACAATCAAGATGGCGACCGAGGAGCTGAGAGTTTGTTTCATTCAGCGGTAAATTCAGTTTTAAACGACCAAAAACATATCGAGTCATTAAAACCACAGCAGCTCACAGCCTTTTTTTAAAAAAAAAAAAAGATGTGTTTGCGTTGCTCACTTTCTTGTCGCTTTGTTAACGTCACATCCGCCATTTTCTAATTCAGGTTTGCACCGCTCTAGAAATCAAATTGGCATATTTTTAATAGCATCATTTCTTGTTTCAATTTCTGTTTTTGTTGACACTGCAAAGCCAGCAGTTCTATGGGTTAAAGGCTCTCTATTCTATATTATTAAAAACTGAATTTATAATTTCCTTGTGTGTGCCAGATAATGTGTGTGATGTCGAAGATCCAGCGACCGTCTGCTGAAGCGAGAGAGCTGTACGGCCTTCTCTGCTCCCCTCACATAAAGGTCAGTGTACTACACAATCATGCAGCATTCAAGAGACCACTGCTAAATGATCAGTTTCTCAGGTTTTATCTTTTATAGGTGCAATATGGTGAACTGAAAACTTTGCCACAATATTTCTCCAAAATTTCCAAGTAATAATAATGATTTTTTTTCCCTTGTATTTGAGGAAAACAAATTATTCAGACAGCATACCTCTGAAAAAAATAAACAAATCTGGGTTTTATTATGAAGTGTTTTTAACAGAGGGTGGGCTAGAACAGGGACTGCATTTTTTGGACCAATCACATGCTCAGAACAAAGGGGTGAACAACAAAACAGCAGAAAAAAAGAGAAATAGACAGAAAAAAACAGACACAAAGCACAAACCTGACATTAAACGCCAGGTAGTGAGCCTTTAAATGAACTTATTTGTTTCCGTCAGGCCCTGCTGTCGTCCCATGACAGTGTGGCCCAGGCAGACTTTGGACCGGTCTTGGCCCCGTTACCTGAGGACTTACCTGATGACGAGGACGCCATGAGGATCGTGTGTCTCGTGAAGAACAACCAACCTCTGGTCAGACGTCTCTCTTTGACATTTATGTACTTCTGTTTTACATTTGAACATAACTTATTATCTGAACTTAGATATAAGGCAGAAGATATGGTTTATGTCCTTAATTTATTCATTTATCTGGAGCCTACACTAGCAACTATGGGCCTTAGGCGGGGTACACCCTGGACAGTAGACAGATATTCACTCTCACATTCATTCACAAGGGGTTCACCAACACATGCATGTCTTTAGACGGTTGTAGGAAGAGGACATATTTATATTTAAACAAGTAACTATATTGGCCCCAAATTGGGAACCACTGTCTGTCCATGATAGCAGTAGTAGTAGTATTTGTTATTATTCAACTTACTGTATTTGTCCAAAAGACTGAAGCATAACTTGTGAACTTAAAGGGGCCATACATTATGCTTTTATTCATGTGTTTAAACCAATCTTGGTTACCTCTAGAACAGTATTTCATGTTTTTTACAAACTTTAAAAACATTGTCAGGCTAAAAGAAAACCTGTTTAATAAGTTCTCTACTGGTGCCTTAAAGAAACAGGTCAAGAGACCAGTAGAGGGCAGCAGAGTGTTGCAGTCTTTTGAATGTATAATCAAAGAAAAAGAGCACTTCATTTCCTTAAACTTTCTGTCTGATGCCATTTTACTACAGAAGTAAAAATGTCTGTGAGGAATCAGTGGAAACAGAGCTCTGCACTGTTTTTTGGAGAAATGACTGAGAGCAGACTGGATGTAGAGGGCTTGTTGTTGATTGGTCAGTGCTTCCTAGAGTGGGCGGAGTTTCATATTAAATTACACTTACTAAAGCAACAATTATGGCTTCTACGTATTTGTGTGCACATTTCGATGACTCATTGATCCTGTTGCTAACTTTGGACTGTGGTAACAAAAACTTTACAGACCTTTAAAATCGTACATATATTTTGCATTGTTGGATATTTGGATCTTGCGACTTTAGTGTTGGTTCTTAAATTGTGGTACAGGTACCACTGATGGTACACAGGGGTCACACATAGGGGGCAGGAGTGTTTTGCAGTTCAAGTCCTAATTTTGTTTAAAATAGAGACAGTTTTATTTCTGTTTCCTCCCACTCTGGTTTAGGCTTAAAATTTGAGTTTATACCACTGCTTAGTTCTGGATTCGTCCTGGATTCGTCCTGGATTCATCCTGGCTTAGACCTGGTTTAGTCCTGGCTTAGACCTGGTTTAGTCCTGGCTTAGACCTGGTTTCGTCCTGATTATATTATGGTGTACCCTTGGTTTAGTGCTAGTCCTAGTTAGAGCTAGATTTAGTCCAGATTTAGCGCTAATTTAGTTCCTGTTTTGTCTTTTCTTAGTAATGCTTATTTAGTTTAATTAATACTTTGAAAAGTGAATATTTTCTGAAGTGGTGTGAAAAGCGAACTACTGACTTAACACTTACTTGTCTTAAAACCACATAAAAATGTAGACCTTTGTGATTTCTGTCCTCTAAAGAACGGCGAGGCGCGCAGAGGCAGTGTAGGCGGCAGAGTGATCCAGGCTCAGTGGAGCAGCCTGCATCGCCTCACAGTGGAACGACTGGACCCGTCAAGGCGGGCGTGGTCGGGGGAGGAGCTAAACACGCCCGAGAGTGTGGCGCGACTCCTCCCCTTTCACAGAGGAGACCCAAACAAACCCTTCCTGCCCCGGTACCAGTCGACGGGCAGCTGCTGCGCGTGCCCTCAAACTGCGACGATGCGGAGGAAGGAGCTCAACCAATCAGCTCCGTCCGTCTACAGCCCCGCCCACTACAGCGGTAAGACGAGGAAGGAAGAGGAAGTGACATCGTTTCAACACATTTCATCATGCATTGTCTTCTGGCATGTCTTTCCATGAGCATCTTCCTAATACATCGCCCGATCTGTTTCTTCATTCATTCTTCCATTCGTGCTTCTTTTTTCATAGCCATGTCTCATATTTTGGTGTTGTGTACAAACTAAACAAAACCTAAATCTATCCATCCATCAATCATCACCATCTCATCTTCTGCTATCCGGGGCCGGGTCGCAGGGGCAGCAGTCTGAGCAGATCCCCTGACTCTCCTCTCACCAGACGCTTCCTCCAGCTCTACCGGAGGAATCCTGAAGCGTTCCCAGGCCGAGAGACTTAGTTCATGTCCTTGGTCCTCCGCGGGCGCTCCCCTCATTGGGACATGCACGGAACACCTCCCCAGGGAGGCTTGAGCCACCTCAGCTGGCTCCTCCTGATGCAGAGGAGCAGCGGCTCTACTCCGAGCTCCTCCGGGTGACCGAGCTTGTCACCCTCTCTCTAAGGGATGAAACTCATTTCGACCACTTGTATCCAGGATCTTGTCTTTTACTCCTGACCCAAGGCTCATGTCACAGCTGAGAGTAGGATCGTAGATCGACAGAGAACTCGAGAGCTTCATCTTTCGTCTCTGCTCCCTCTTCACCAACACACAGTACATTTAACACACGCTCCATCCTTCCCTCACTCTAAATCTAATCATTATCATTATTATTATGATCGTCTTTGTTGTTTATCAGAGTGGTTAGCACTCCAGCCTCACAGCAAGAAGGTCCCGGGTTCGATTCCTGGACCGGGTGGGGCTTTTCTGTGTGGAGTTTGCATTTTCTCTCTGTGTCTGCGTAGGTTTCCCCTACCACTAAAAACCTGTGCAGTAGCTCCCCCATGGGGCCAGGACTCCCCTGCAAAAGAGATTCTGAATCTCAGTGGGACTTTCCTAGTTAATTAAAGGTCAAAAAAAAAAAAAAAAAGAATTCCTTGCAATTTTATCATATCATATATCATATATTATAGTTTCTGTGGTGTCTCAAACCCTTTTTATCAAGTGGTCCACTGATCTTCATAACACATACTATTGTTCATTTCTTCCATCATTTATTCATTCTTTCATTTATACTTCTGGACACCCTTTCACATGTTTTGTGATAGGAAATATTTCATTTTGCTTGGATTCACACACATGCATAACTCTCTGTTTCCATGACTCTGGTTGTGTGTGAAGTCTGTGCTGATGAGCCGCTCACCTTTTGTTCAAACTTTGCTTATCACCCTTCTCTGTTTTGCATCTTGCCTGAATTTTACCATTATAACATACTTCTTCTTTAACAAAAGCATATGTACTTTTTATCAGTCACATGAATTTTAGATGTTTGCTGTTTTTCTCCTCTTTCTCATCTGGTGTGCCATGTTGATTAGAAACCTTCCTCTTGTTTAATCTTGGCAAATGACCTTTTTGCTGCTGTAAACCCCAGGTTCAACCACTCATAAAACATTCTTTCATCACCTCTATCTATCTATTCTTTTATAACGGCTTCATTTTTGTCTTCTCTGTGCTTCTGAATCAGAGCCACCCAAACAAAGTGACGGTGCCTTTACCGGCGACAGCAGCGATGACTATTCCTTCCCTCCTCCGCCGGTCCCTGTTTACAGCGTCAGCCTCCCAAACTCTCCCGCTCTGTACAAAAAGACCACCGCGCACCACTGCAGGACCACCTCCTCTCCGGGCCGGCCCCCGTCCTGCTCCGTACCCTGCAGTCCAGCCGCTCACCGCTCAACTCGCCATCAAGGGGTCAGCACTCTCCCCTCACAAGTCAGACAACATGGCCGCCTCCATGGATCGCATCTAGCACGCGGAGAAGATCTTCAAAACCTTTACTCCAATTTCCAGCAGGTCCAAACAAAGCAAATCAACCAAGTCCAACAACGCCCAATGCTATGCAAGCAACGTAGCATCGACGAGCTAAGATCGGCCGTTCAAACGATGGCGAGCACTATTCAATTCGGCAATGAGGACGTCCGCCATCTTGGGCACAAAATGGCCGCCGCTACAGAGCTAATGACAGACAATGCAGAAGAGAATGCCCAAGCTCTTAACTTATTGGTCGAAGTCGTGGATAAACTCCAAGGGCTAATCGTCACAAGCAAAACCCAGACTCCGTCACCGCTGAGTCGGCCTAAGCAGCGGACTCCTCCCCAGCCTCCCAAAAGACTTTCATCTCTTTCTCCCAAAATAGTTCGTAAATCTCCGAGGCCGTACCCACGTCCGCTGTCGACCTCCTCATCGTCCAGTTCTTGTTCGTCTTCATCGAACTCCATCAGTTTTTGCCCCGATGCCTACAAAGCGTCCAGAAGAGACCCTAAAAAGACGGTGACGTTCGGCGGCAACAGTAACGGACAAGTCAGGCTCAACAACGGCACCGTGTCCAGAGCGCCTTCGAGCGACCAATATGACTGTAACACGAGCTGCTTGACCACAAAGAAGAAGAAAAAGAAGTAGCTAGCACGTGTCGCTAAGCTAAGAGCAGAGCTTTTTTATAGCTACTGCTGGATTATTTTATTATTTCACATGTAATTTGGAAAGGTGACCGCACAAATCTGTTATAAACTAATGTCTAAATGTCCCATGTCCCAAAAAATGTAAGTAATCACATTAATAATAAAAAGGCTCTTTACATAATGTGGCATTTTTCACTAATTAAAAATTCAAAGTATATCTAAAATGGTCCATGTACCATCCATTATACTCTGGTATTTTACACAAACGTCATTCTTGCAGCTGGGTTTGTCATTGTTCATAAACATTTTGTGAGAAAGTGATTTATTTTTTATTAGCTACATTTAAGGGGCTATATTATGGTTTTATTCATATTTTTAAACCAATCTTGGTCACCTCTAGAACAGCATTTCACATTTTACAACCTTAAAAACCATTATGTGACTTTTTCAATAATTACCTTACTACTGCCATAACAAAACAGGTGAAGAGGCCAGAAGAGTGCAGAGCTGTTGCACTATTTTGAGCAAAACCATTTAAAAAAAAAAAAGCTTTTTACTTCCTTAAACCTTTTTTCTGATGCCATTTTACCACAAAGTAAAAATGTCTGTGAGGAATCAGTGGAAACAGAGCTGCGCACCATTTTTAGGAGAAATGACTGAGAGCAGACTGGATGTAGAGGGCTGGTTGTTGATTGGTCAGTGTTTCCTGGAGTGGGCGGAACCAAGCGTTCTGAAGCCTCAGAAACTCAGCGCTAGAGAATACAGGTTTTACTCAAACAGGTGTGACTAAAAGAAAACACAACTCCAGGTAGGTTATGTTTTTGATGAGGGAACATTATAACATGGGAGAAAGCTCAAAAAAAGTTGATTTTACCAAATATAGCCGCTTTAAAAATAACCTACTGGTCATAAAAAGGCAGTGATGTTATCGGCTGACATTTAAGCTAATTTATGGTCATGAAAATAAAATAATTATGAAGAATTTTGAACTTTGTCCTCTTTTGCAAATGTGGAAACTTAATGCTAACTTCATTAAATGCAGTATTTTTTTTCTCTATCTCTTTTGGAAATATGTGTATGGTAAAGAATAACAATGCTACACAAGGTACAGTTTTTTACCATTGCATTAAAATAGCAAAACATTTTAAGCCAACTTTTTTTAAGATCAGTTAAAGACGGCACTTTTTAGCACAACCTGCTTGTATGATTTATTTTTTTTTTAACAGGGTGCAACCATAAAACGTGACGAACAAACCGGACAAATCTACATCGCAAGAGTCATTCACGGAGGACTGGCCGATCGCAGTGGTGCCTATTTTTAGTTATTTCTTTAATCCTAGATCTAAATATTGATAAATTAAAGATAAAGATTATTTTGTGTGTCCAGGGCTGCTCCGGGCAGGCGACCTGTTGGTGGAGGTGAATGGGAACCCAGTGGCAGGTTTAGAGCCGGAGCAAGTTATCCAAATACTGGTGGGTCACGCTGATTAATGAACACTAAGCCAAACTTTAATCCGACTGCGGTGGTTCTCAAACTGTGGTACGAGTCCCACTGGTGGTACGCAGGAGTCTTTGGCAGTTCAAGTCCTGATTTATTTTTGTTTTAGTCCTGTTGGGATTAAAAACAAAAGTGTTAGACCACTGCTTAGTCCTGGTTTAGTCCTGGTTTAGACCTGGTTTAGACCTGGTTTAGTCCTGGTTTAGACCTGGTTAAGTCTTCGTTTAGTCTTAGAAAACTCCGGGTTTAGATCTGGTTTAGTCCTAGAAGAGCCCTGGTTTAGTCCTGGTTTAGACCTGGTTTAGTCTTGGTTCAGACCTGGTTTAGTCCTGGTTTAGTCCTGGTTTAGTCTTGGTTCAGACCTGGTTTAGTCCTGGTTTAGTCCTGGTTTAGTCTTGGTTCAGACCTGGTTTAGTCCTGGTTTAGTCCTGGTTCAGACCTGGTTTAGACCTGATTTAGTCCTGGTTTAGTCCTAGAAGAGCCCTGGTTTAGTCCTGGTTTAGTCCTGGTTTAGTCCTGGTTTAGTCTTGGTTCAGACCTGGTTTAGTCCTGGTTTAGTCCTGGTTCAGACCTGGTTTAGACCTGATTTAGTCCTGGTTTAGTCCTAGAAGAGCCCTGGTTTAGTCCTGGTTTAGTCCTGATTTAGTCCTGGTTTAGTCCTGGTTTAGTCCTGGTTTAGTCCTGGTTTAGACCTGGTTTAGTCCTGGTTTAGTCCTGGTTTAGTCTTGGTTCAGACCTGGTTCAGACCTGGTTCAGACCTGGTTTAGACCTGATTTAGTCCTGGTTTAGTCCTGGTTTAGACCTGGTTCAGACCTGGTTTAGACCTGATTTAGTCCTGGTTTAGATCTGGTTTAGTCTTGGTTCAGATCTGGTTTAGACCTGGTTTAGTCCTGTTTTAGTCCTGGTTTAGTCCTGGTTTAGTCTTGGTTCAGATCTGGTTTAGTCTTGGTTCAGACCTGGTTTAGTCCTGGTTTAGTCCTGGTTTAGTCCTGGTTTAGTCTTGGTTCAGATCTGGTTTAGTCCTGGTTTAGATCTGGTTTAGTCTTGGTTCAGACCTGGTTTAGTCCTGGTTTAGTCCTGGTTTAGTCTTGGTTCAGACCTGGTTTAGTCCTGGTTTAGTCCTGGTTTAGACCTGGTTCAGACCTGGTTTAGACCTGATTTAGTCCTGGTTTAGTCCTGGTTTAGTCCTGGTTTAGTCCTGGTTTAGTCTTGGTTCAGACCTGGTTTAGACCTGGTTTAGTCCTGGTTTAGTCCTGCTTTAGACCTGGTTTAGTCTTGGTTCAGACCTGGTTTAGACCTGGTTTAGTCCTGGTTTAGTCCTGATTTAGTCCTGTTTAGTCCTGGTTTAGTCCTGGTTTAGTCCTGGTTTAGACCTGGTTTAGTCCTGGTTTAGTCCTGGTTTAGTCCTGGTTTAGTCCTGGTTTAGACCTGGTTTAGTCCTGATTTAGTCCTGGTTTAGACCTGGTTTAGTCTTGGTTCAGACCTGGTTTAGACCTGGTTTAGTCCTGGTTTAGTCCTGATTTAGTCCTGTTTAGTCCTGGTTTAGTCCTGGTTTAGTCCTGGTTTAGACCTGGTTTAGTCCTGGTTTAGTCCTGGTTTAGTCCTGGTTTAGTCCTGGTTTAGACCTGGTTTAGTCCTGGTTTAGTCCTGGTTTAGTCTTGGTTCAGACCTGGTTTAGACCTGGTTCAGACCTGGTTTAGACCTGATTTAGTCCTGGTTTAGATCTGGTTTAGTCTTGGTTCAGACCTGGTTTAGTCCTGGTTTAGTCCTGGTTTAGTCCTGGTTTAGACCTGGTTTAGACCTGGTTTAGACCTGGTTTAGTCCTGGTTTAGTCTTGGTTCAGACCTGGTTTAGACCTGATTTAGTCCTGGTTTAGATCTGGTTTAGTCTTGGTTCAGACCTGGTTTAGTCCTGGTTTAGTCCTGGTTTAGACCTGGTTCAGACCTGGTTTAGACCTGATTTAGTCCTGGTTTAGATCTGGTTTAGTCTTGGTTCAGACCTGGTTTAGTCCTGGTTTAGTCCTGGTTTAGTCCTGGTTTAGACCTGGTTCAGACCTGGTTTAAACCTGATTTAGTCCTGGTTTAGATCTGGTTTAGTCTTGGTTCAGACCTGGTTTAGTCCTGGTTTAGTCCTGGTTTAGTCTTGGTTCAGACCTGGTTTAGTCCTGGTTTAGTCCTGGTTTAGACCTGGTTCAGACCTGGTTTAGACCTGATTTAGTCCTGGTTTAGTCCTGGTTTAGTCCTGGTTTAGTCTTGGTTCAGACCTGGTTTAGACCTGGTTTAGTCCTGGTTTAGTCCTGGTTTAGACCTGGTTTAGTCTTGGTTCAGACCTGGTTTAGACCTGGTTTAGTCCTGGTTTAGTCCTGATTTAGTCCTGTTTAGTCCTGGTTTAGTCCTGGTTTAGTCCTGGTTTAGACCTGGTTTAGTCCTGGTTTAGTCCTGGTTTAGTCCTGGTTTAGACCTGGTTCAGACCTGGTTTAGTCCTGGTTTAGTCCTGGTTCAGACCTGGTTTAGACCTGATTTAGTCCTGGTTTAGTCCTAGAAGAGCCCTGGTTTAGTCCTGGTTTAGTCCTGATTTAGTCCTGGTTTAGTCCTGGTTTAGTCCTGGTTTAGTCCTGGTTTAGACCTGGTTTAGTCCTGGTTTAGTCCTGGTTTAGTCTTGGTTCAGACCTGGTTCAGACCTGGTTCAGACCTGGTTTAGACCTGATTTAGTCCTGGTTTAGTCCTGGTTTAGACCTGGTTCAGACCTGGTTTAGACCTGATTTAGTCCTGGTTTAGATCTGGTTTAGTCTTGGTTCAGATCTGGTTTAGACCTGGTTTAGTCCTGTTTTAGTCCTGGTTTAGTCCTGGTTTAGTCTTGGTTCAGATCTGGTTTAGTCTTGGTTCAGACCTGGTTTAGTCCTGGTTTAGTCCTGGTTTAGTCCTGGTTTAGTCTTGGTTCAGATCTGGTTTAGTCCTGGTTTAGATCTGGTTTAGTCTTGGTTCAGACCTGGTTTAGTCCTGGTTTAGTCCTGGTTTAGTCTTGGTTCAGACCTGGTTTAGTCCTGGTTTAGTCCTGGTTTAGACCTGGTTCAGACCTGGTTTAGACCTGATTTAGTCCTGGTTTAGTCCTGGTTTAGTCCTGGTTTAGTCCTGGTTTAGTCTTGGTTCAGACCTGGTTTAGACCTGGTTTAGTCCTGGTTTAGTCCTGGTTTAGACCTGGTTTAGTCTTGGTTCAGACCTGGTTTAGACCTGGTTTAGTCCTGGTTTAGTCCTGATTTAGTCCTGTTTAGTCCTGGTTTAGTCCTGGTTTAGTCCTGGTTTAGACCTGGTTTAGTCCTGGTTTAGTCCTGGTTTAGTCCTGGTTTAGTCCTGGTTTAGACCTGGTTTAGTCCTGATTTAGTCCTGGTTTAGACCTGGTTTAGTCTTGGTTCAGACCTGGTTTAGACCTGGTTTAGTCCTGGTTTAGTCCTGATTTAGTCCTGTTTAGTCCTGGTTTAGTCCTGGTTTAGTCCTGGTTTAGACCTGGTTTAGTCCTGGTTTAGTCCTGGTTTAGTCCTGGTTTAGTCCTGGTTTAGACCTGGTTTAGTCCTGGTTTAGTCCTGGTTTAGTCCTGGTTTAGACCTGATTTAGTCCTGGTTTAGTCCTGGTTTAGTCCTGGTTTAGTCTTGGTTCAGACCTGGTTTAGACCTGGTTTAGTCCTGGTTTAGTCCTGGTTTAGACCTGGTTTAGTCTTGGTTCAGACCTGGTTTAGACCTGGTTTAGTCCTGGTTTAGTCCTGATTTAGTCCTGTTTAGTCCTGGTTTAGTCCTGGTTTAGTCCTGGTTTAGACCTGGTTTAGTCCTGGTTTAGTCCTGGTTTAGTCCTGGTTTAGACCTGGTTCAGACCTGGTTTAGTCCTGGTTTAGTCCTGGTTCAGACCTGGTTTAGACCTGATTTAGTCCTGGTTTAGTCCTAGAAGAGCCCTGGTTTAGTCCTGGTTTAGTCCTGATTTAGTCCTGGTTTAGTCCTGGTTTAGTCCTGGTTTAGTCCTGGTTTAGACCTGGTTTAGTCCTGGTTTAGTCCTGGTTTAGTCTTGGTTCAGACCTGGTTCAGACCTGGTTCAGACCTGGTTTAGACCTGATTTAGTCCTGGTTTAGTCCTGGTTTAGACCTGGTTCAGACCTGGTTTAGACCTGATTTAGTCCTGGTTTAGATCTGGTTTAGTCTTGGTTCAGATCTGGTTTAGACCTGGTTTAGTCCTGTTTTAGTCCTGGTTTAGTCCTGGTTTAGTCTTGGTTCAGATCTGGTTTAGTCTTGGTTCAGACCTGGTTTAGTCCTGGTTTAGTCCTGGTTTAGTCCTGGTTTAGTCTTGGTTCAGATCTGGTTTAGTCCTGGTTTAGATCTGGTTTAGTCTTGGTTCAGACCTGGTTTAGTCCTGGTTTAGTCCTGGTTTAGTCTTGGTTCAGACCTGGTTTAGTCCTGGTTTAGTCCTGGTTTAGACCTGGTTCAGACCTGGTTTAGACCTGATTTAGTCCTGGTTTAGTCCTGGTTTAGTCCTGGTTTAGTCCTGGTTTAGTCTTGGTTCAGACCTGGTTTAGACCTGGTTTAGTCCTGGTTTAGTCCTGGTTTAGACCTGGTTTAGTCTTGGTTCAGACCTGGTTTAGACCTGGTTTAGTCCTGGTTTAGTCCTGATTTAGTCCTGTTTAGTCCTGGTTTAGTCCTGGTTTAGTCCTGGTTTAGACCTGGTTTAGTCCTGGTTTAGTCCTGGTTTAGTCCTGGTTTAGTCCTGGTTTAGACCTGGTTTAGTCCTGATTTAGTCCTGGTTTAGACCTGGTTTAGTCTTGGTTCAGACCTGGTTTAGACCTGGTTTAGTCCTGGTTTAGTCCTGATTTAGTCCTGTTTAGTCCTGGTTTAGTCCTGGTTTAGTCCTGGTTTAGACCTGGTTTAGTCCTGGTTTAGTCCTGGTTTAGTCCTGGTTTAGACCTGGTTTAGTCCTGGTTTAGTCCTGGTTTAGTCTTGGTTCAGACCTGGTTTAGACCTGGTTCAGACCTGGTTTAGACCTGATTTAGTCCTGGTTTAGATCTGGTTTAGTCTTGGTTCAGACCTGGTTTAGTCCTGGTTTAGTCCTGGTTTAGTCCTGGTTTAGACCTGGTTTAGACCTGGTTTAGACCTGGTTTAGTCCTGGTTTAGTCTTGGTTCAGACCTGGTTTAGACCTGATTTAGTCCTGGTTTAGATCTGGTTTAGTCTTGGTTCAGACCTGGTTTAGTCCTGGTTTAGTCCTGGTTTAGACCTGGTTCAGACCTGGTTTAGACCTGATTTAGTCCTGGTTTAGATCTGGTTTAGTCTTGGTTCAGACCTGGTTTAGTCCTGGTTTAGTCCTGGTTTAGTCCTGGTTTAGACCTGGTTCAGACCTGGTTTAAACCTGATTTAGTCCTGGTTTAGATCTGGTTTAGTCTTGGTTCAGACCTGGTTTAGTCCTGGTTTAGTCCTGGTTTAGTCTTGGTTCAGACCTGGTTTAGTCCTGGTTTAGTCCTGGTTTAGACCTGGTTCAGACCTGGTTTAGACCTGATTTAGTCCTGGTTTAGTCCTGGTTTAGTCCTGGTTTAGTCTTGGTTCAGACCTGGTTTAGACCTGGTTTAGTCCTGGTTTAGTCCTGGTTTAGACCTGGTTTAGTCTTGGTTCAGACCTGGTTTAGACCTGGTTTAGTCCTGGTTTAGTCCTGATTTAGTCCTGTTTAGTCCTGGTTTAGTCCTGGTTTAGTCCTGATTTAGTCCTGTTTAGTCCTGGTTTAGTCCTGGTTTAGTCCTGGTTTAGACCTGGTTTAGTCCTGGTTTAGTCCTGGTTTAGTCCTGGTTTAGTCCTGGTTTAGTCTTGGTTCAGACCTGGTTTAGACCTGGTTCAGACCTGGTTTAGACCTGATTTAGTCCTGGTTTAGATCTGGTTTAGTCTTGGTTCAGACCTGGTTTAGTCCTGGTTTAGTCCTGGTTTAGTCCTGGTTTAGACCTGGTTTAGACCTGGTTTAGACCTGGTTTAGTCCTGGTTTAGTCTTGGTTCAGACCTGGTTTAGACCTGATTTAGTCCTGGTTTAGATCTGGTTTAGTCTTGGTTCAGACCTGGTTTAGTCCTGGTTTAGTCCTGGTTTAGACCTGGTTCAGACCTGGTTTAGACCTGATTTAGTCCTGGTTTAGATCTGGTTTAGTCTTGGTTCAGACCTGGTTTAGTCCTGGTTTAGTCCTGGTTTAGTCCTGGTTTAGACCTGGTTCAGACCTGGTTTAAACCTGATTTAGTCCTGGTTTAGATCTGGTTTAGTCTTGGTTCAGACCTGGTTTAGTCCTGGTTTAGTCCTGGTTTAGACCTGGTTTAGTCCTGGTTTAGTCCTGGTTTAGTCCTGGTTTAGTCCTGGTTTAGTCCTGGTTTAGACCTGGTTCAGACCTGGTTTAGACCTGATTTAGTCCTGGTTTAGATCTGGTTTAGTCCTGGTTTAGACCTGGTTTAGTCCTGGTTAAGTCTTCGTTTAATCTTAGAAAACTCCGGGTTTAGATCTGGTTTAGTACTAGAAGAGCCCTGGTTTAGTCATGGTTTAGCCCTGGTTTAGTCCTGGTTTAGTCCTGGTTTAGTCCAGGTGGTACTTTGAGACGTTTGAGAATCACTGTCTTAAAGTAAACGTAACTTCCTGTTATTTCAGGTGAATTCTCTCGGTACGATTTTGTTCAAAGTGATCCCAAACTCAGCTCAGTCCTGCAGCAGCCAGAGAGCAGTAAGACAAATATTTACTTTAATGTACTTTTCCCATTCATTTCTTAGTTTTCAGTTTTTATGGCAGTGATGAGTGAACCTTCCTCGTCTGTCTCTGAGGTGTACATGAGGGCGATGGTAGACTACTGCCCCCTACAGGACGCTTCCATCCCCTGTCCCGCCGCGGGGGTGGCCTTCAGTCGCACAGACGTCCTGGAGGTGGTGGACCAGGCCGACGCTCAGTGGTGGCAGGCACGAAAACTGCCCTGCTCCTCCTCCTGCGCTGGCCTCATCCCCTCAGCCAGCAACCTGAAGAGGTAACACACACTCACACTCACAGACACACACTCACTCACAGACACACACAGACACACTCACAGACACACACACTCACACTCACAGACACACACTCACTCACAGACACACACTCACACTCACATACAGACACACACTCACAGACACACACACACTCACAGACACACACTCACACTCACATACAGACACACACTCACACTCACAGACACACACTCACTCACAGACACACACTCACTCACAGACACACACTCACTCACAGACACACACACTCACACTCACAGACACACACTCACTCACAGACACACACTCACACTCACATACAGACACACACTCACAGACACACACACACTCACAGACACACACTCACACTCACATACAGACACACACTCACACTCACAGACACACACTCACTCACAGACACACACTCACACTCACAGACACACACTCACACTCACATACAGACACACACACACACTCACACACACACACTCACAGACACACACTCACACTCACATACAGACACACACACACACTCACAGACACACACTCACTCACAGACACACACTCACACTCACATACAGACACACACTCACACTCACAGACACACACTCACTCACAGACACACACTCACACTCACATACAGACACACACTCACACTCACAGACACACACTCACTCACAGACACACACTCACACTCACATACAGACACACACTCACACTCACAGACACACACTCACTCACAGACACACACTCACTCACAGACACACACACACACACTCAGACACTCACACTCACAGACACACACTCACTCACAGACACACTCACAGACACTCACACACACACTCACAGACACACACACTCACAGACACACACTCACTCACACACACACTCACAGACACACTCACAGACACTCACACACACACTCACAGACACACACACTCACAGACACACACTCACTCACAGACACACTCACAGACACACACACTCGCACTCACAGACACACACACACACACTCACAGACACACACACACAGACACACACACACAGACACACACTCACACACACACAGACACACACACACTCACTCAGACACACACTCACTCACAGACACTCACAGACACTCACAGACACACACACACACAGACACACACACACACAGACACACACACACACACACTCACTCACAGACACACTCACAGACACTCACACACACACTCACAGACACACACACTCACAGACACACACTCACTCACAGACACACTCACAGACACACACACACACACTCACAGACACACTCACAGACACTCACACACACACTCACAGACACACACACTCACAGACACACACTCACTCACAGACACACTCACAGACACTCACACACACACTCACAGACACACACACTCGCACTCACAGACACACACACACACACAGACACAGAAACACACTTACACTCACAGACACTCACACACACACTCACAGACACACACACTCGCACTCACAGACACACACACACAGACACACACACACAGACACACACAGACACAGGCACACACACACTCACTCAGACACACACTCACTCACAGACACTCACAGACACTCACAGACACACACACACAGACACACACACACGCTCACTCACAGACACACACACTCACAGACACACACACACTCACTCACAGACACACACTCACACTCACAGACACACACTCACAGACACACACACTCACTCACAGACACACACAGACACTCACAGACACTCACACACACTCACAGACACACACACTCACAGACACACACACTCACTCACAGACACACTCACTCACAGACACACTCACTCACAGACACACACAGACACTCACAGACACTCACACTCACTCACAGACACACACTCACACTCACAGACACACACACTCACAGACACACTCACTCACAGACACACACTCACACACACACACTCACAGACACTCACACACACTCACAGACACACACACACACTCACAGACACTCACACACACTCACAGACACACACACTCACAGACACACACACACACTCACAGACACACACTCACAGACACACACACACACTCACAGACACACACACTCACTCACAGACACACACACTCACTCACAGACACACTCACTCACAGACACACACACTCACTCACAGACACACACACCAAACCAGTCGCACGGTGATTTGATTTTATCTGCTTACTTTATTTCTTAAATTGTCCTGCAATTTTTAAATGTACATTCAAATTAAAGAGAAAGAAATTTTAAATATTAATCCACCTAAAATATTATAGTGAAAATATTTTACAAATGTAAAAAAAATTACCATTACATTTAATTATTCTACTATATATTTTATGCTCAAAATAAATGTTAAAAAATAATTATAATCAAGAACATATATCTCAAAAACAAAAAAAAAAAAAAAAAAAACTTATATTTGGCAGTTTTATCAGTCAGCTTTCTCTTTCATTTGTTCCAATAGTTCAATATAAAAAAAAAAAAAATTAAAACATTTTCTCATTTTAAAAGTAAATACAATTGTTTTCCTTTATTAGATATATGACTATATGATTTTTGTTTTATTTTTTTGCAGTAAACAGAGGGAGCAGTGGTGGTGTCAGCCTTTACAAACCCACACCTGCATCAAACCATGTGAGCACCTGCAGGGGGCGCCACTGTGTCGCTGTGTATTTGTGTTAATCCTGGGCTTAGTGTTGTTAGCCACAGTTTAACCCTGAGCTGGAGGCAGGTCAGAGTTCTGAGGTAGAATCTGCTGCTGAGGACTCAAAATGCAGATGTGGTGTGGTCTATGGTTAATATATCTGCGAGTACTGGGCTCATCCACATGAAACAAAAACTGACACAAAGTTTAAAGTCTTCTCAGTAAGGGTGCTCCGATCAGGGTTTTTGAGGCCGATCACCGATCACCGATCAGCCTCTGCTGTGATCGGCCGATACCGATCATGGCCGATACCGATCACGTGGTCTTCAATGTAGAAATGTATTGTATGCAGGCTATTATTAGTTCCATTTGAAAAATACTGTAGCCTTTGTAAATATAAAAGAACAACAAAATTCTACTTATTTTTGTTTTAGAAGAGGTTTTGTTGCATTATTGGTCTTTAATGTGTGCCCAGTGTCTGTGGCTTTGTTTGAATGCTCCGCTGATGTAAAAATCAGCTGTTCTTAATTGGTTCCTTTAATGCGAGTCCGCGGGTGCCTGTGTCCGCGTAACGCGCAGCCAAACCAGGTTGAAACACAGTGGACTAAAGAGCAGACAGCTCCTGCTGCCAGGTCTGACAACGTCTGAATGAAGAAAACGTGCAAAGAGAGCAGAGAAGACAACGATGAAAGCTGCTCCTCTCAGACTCACGGGGAACACATGGGCTGCCTTTTTACTTTCTCTTTCCATCAGCAGCCATTTGGTGCAGTTTAAGCCACAAAACGCACAGTTTTCTCCGCGCAACAAGACACAGGCAGACTCTGAACTTTCTTAATCCTTTTAACGTAACTGTTAGCGGGTTAGCTGTAGCTCTATTTACGTTGGTGTTTGCAAATACACGCACTGCTGCGCCTCGGTTCTGTCCCGTGCGCTCCTAAAGCAGGCGGGGACACAGCGGGGACACAAAGCAGCGCCTCCAGGGCAGGTTTGTGTTAGTTATAACCAGGGCTTAACTTAAAAACACTGCTAAAATAACGCTACTGCTGTTTAACCAAACCGGAGTTGCAGGACAGTAAATGTGAGAGCCTCGCGTGTTTATTGTAATTTGATCGGCCCTTCTGATCGGCCCATTTTACCGAGCACCGATCACTCTATTTTTAGCCATGATCGGCCGATCATGATCGGCGGCCGATCGATCGGAGCACCCTTACTTCTCAGCACAAGTGACCTAAAGTGAAGTTATTTCCTCACTTCAGCGTCAAAAAGTGGTAATAATATTCAAATGCACAGGCGTGACTAGACTCTGCAATAAGCCACAGGATTATTCAATATTTGTGGATTTTTTGCTTTGAAAATGTCAAATTCTAGAACATGAATGCAACTTATGGAGCACAACAGTGCCAGAAGTAAATTTCCCATTCATTTTTCCCATAGATGTTTCAAAAAATGCTTATATCAAGATTTTTTAAACCTCGACGGAGACTAATCAGCTCTGTAGTAACTCATGAAATACATTTGTAGCTTTGCTTTTTCAGATAAAAAAAAAAAAAAAATTAATTGCGCTATTGTCGTGAGCTGATGAGCCTTCGTGGAGCTTTTCTACTCTTAATATACACATTTTTGGAAAAGTCAATGGAAAAAATGAATAAGAAATTTACTTCCAGCACCAGAGGGGGGCACTGTTGGGACTCCCTCGGCGTAGAAATGAGTTGAACAGAAGTCAACGAAGCAACGAGCGTCTGTAAAATCTTGTGGTCCTTTTGGTGATGTTGCTCCATATTTGCATAACGTTTTCTTCTGTTCAACTCAACACTGATTCACGTCGCTTTGGTTTTTTGGCACCCAAGCTTGCTTAGGGAATAAATGCTCGCCTTTTGCTTCAGTTGCTCGTCACTTTTGCTCCGTCCTCAGGCCTCGACATTAATCACCAAGTTGTCTGTTGTTCATTACAAATGTATTACGTAATGTGGTGCTCTGTATCGTTGGAGTGATTTGTTTTTGAGTACGACTTTAACGTGTTTTTCTTGTCCTTGCGATCGTCGCGGCTGCAGTTATCCTGGGTGAGAATGGTGCGTGAACATTGATCTAACTTTGCTTTACATCTTTGTGCAGCTTTTGTCCATAAATACGTTGCTTCATTCACACATCACCAATGTACGTCTCTAAATTTTTCAACCAACTTCAATATTTTTCAGATAATGACCAAATACAAGACGATGACCCAAACACAGCAGCAGGTAACAAAACACACACCTGTTTTTTTAATATTTATATATATTTTTATTTATTACAACACTAAGACACAATGAACTTTGTTCATCTTTTTCCTCAGATCTGGATGAAATAAGTATGGGTGGGTAAGTGTGTGTCTGTAGTTTGGGTTATTAGCTATAGGTTAGTAATAAAAGTAACTTAAATACTTTTACATAATTAAGTAATGTATTTAAACGAGACAAATTATGCTTTTTTCAGGCTTTTTGAAGTAGTTATAGACACCTTTGTTTTAGTATTTCTGGTTTATAATTTAAAATAATGTATGAGGAGCTGTTACTTTGACTTTGCAGAGAATGCCCCCTGCTGGCAAATCTGGGGAATGGATATATTATAAAATGACTAATTAGCACAGCTATTAGCGACATGATGCTAACAGATAGATTTGTGAGCTGATGCTTCGTAGTGAGGGAGGTTTAAGGCTGAAATGATCAGAACGAGTCCGGTGACGGTGTCTGGGCTTTAGAAACGCGCAGGAGCACTTCCTGGTTTCATGTTTCTATGTAGAGCTGTGAGACCGAGCGTTTTCAGCTCTGGAGAAGGGCAGCGCCTCAGCATACAGGATTACTCAAACACAATACTACTGCAGCTCTGTTTCTGAGGAGGAAACATCATTATCACATGATTTAAAGCTAAAAAAAAGTTGATTTAGCAGAATAGGGGACCTTTCAGTACATTTGTGAACTAATGTGTACTTAATACTTTCTGACTACATTTTCAGTACATTTTAGAAACAAAAATGTTCTCAAGTTAAAAAAAAAAAAAACAGAAAAAAAAAAGCCTCTAAATGAGTAAAAGTATTGCCATCAATGACAAAGTGGGTAATAATTGCAGTAGAGGGAGCAGTAGTAGTTGTAGTAGTAGTTGTAGTAGCTACTACTACAAGTAGTAGTAGTATTAGCATTAGTGGTAGTATTCATAGTAGCAATAGCAGTGGTATTCAAAGCTTGTACTAATATTAGTAGTAATTGGTCATTTTGACTTTTACTCAAGCAAGAATGTGTTCAGTACTTTAACTTCTACTTGAGTAGTATTATTTTGAAGTAACAGTACTTTTACATGTGTATATATTTTGAGTACTTCTTCCACCTCTGGGTAAAAAACTGTTTTAATGCAGTTCCTGTAAGAATCCACAACATGGCTCTGTTTTCACAGAAGAAGCTGATGCTGACGAAACGAATAAAGTCTACATCGGTAAGACTTTATTTATACAACTCCAGAACTTAGCACCTGCTTTAGTCCTGGTTTAGTCCTGGTTTAGTCCTGGTTTAGTCCTGGTTTAGTCCTGCTTTAGTCCTGGTTTAGTCCAGGTTTAGTCCTGGTTTAGTCCTGGTTTAGTCCTGGTTTAGTCCAGGTTTAGTCCTGGTTTAGTCCTGGTTTAGCCCTGGTTTAGTCCTGGTTTAGTCCAGGTTTAGTCCTGGTTTAGTCCTGGTTTAGTCCAGGTTTAGTCCTGGTTTAGTCCTGGTTTAGTCCAGGTTTAGTCCTGCTTTAGTCCTGGTTTAGTCCAGGTTTAGTCCTGCTTTAGTCCTGCTTTAGTCCTGGTTTAGTCCTGGTTTAGTCCTGGTTTAGTCCTGCTTTAGTCCTGGTTTAGTCCAGGTTTAGTCCTGGTTTAGTCCTGGTTTAGTCCTGGTTTAGTCCTGGTTTAGCCCTGCTTTAGCCCTGCTTTAGCCCTGGTTTAGTCCTGATTTAGTCCTGGTTTAGTCCTGGTTTAGCCCTGCTTTAGTCCTGGTTTAGTCCTGGTTTAGTCCTGACCCAGGTTTGTTTTTTTGAAGCCGGTTTCCGTAAGAGTTTTCGTTTCTGGAGGCGGAGCTCTCTGAGGAGGCGGCGACAGTCGTGCACTTCCTGTTCGCCGAGCAGCAGCGCCTTGGCCACGCCCTACGAGGAGGTGACGCTGTACCAGCGCCCCCTGCAGGACAAGCACAGACTCATCGTTCTCGTGGGTAAGAGAGGACCTTCTGTGGTTCGGAGACGCAGACGGGAGCTCTGATATTATACAGTTTAGAAAAGAAACAGAAGAGACAGAATCCTAACGTGTTTGTGTTTCCTCGGCACAGGCGCGTCAGGAGTGGGAGTAAATGAACTGAGGAAGAGGCTGATCAAAACAAACCCTTCCATGTTTCAGGGGCCTGTGCCACGTATGTGTTTTTACATCATTTATACTGAACACACAAATAATATCACAACACAGCCACACACGACAAAAACAAGGAACAATCCTCTTATTCCTCCTCCAACTAGAACTTTTTAGTCTCACCTTTGGCCCTAAGCACAAACAAATGCACCAATAAAAATATCTAATGGTCAATAATTCCATTTGTTTCCATGGTTACAGTGATTAACTTCAGTCCTCATCACACACAGCAAACATTAACTGTGTTTATGAAAGTGAAGCCTTAAATTCCAGTTTGTGTGGTGCAGACACATCCAGCACAAACCTCTGCCTCTGCTCAGTCTGGGACCTTTTTCTACTTTGTCCTGATGTGCACATCTCTGTAAGAACTACATTTTGGATTTGTGCTCACGCAAACACAAACAAACTCATTTCTCAACAAACACTTTCACACCAATTTATGACAAAAACACACCCAAATCATTTTAGTTCAAAAAATGTTTTTATTTTCCTTGTAGGCTTGATCATTTATACAAACACTAATGTGGCCATCTCCACATTTATACCTCTGGCTACCATATATGGGCAAATGGCGCCACCTAGTGAAAAGCAATAAAAACTAAAATTCCAATCCCTCACTGTCATGAATCCATGAAATACTTGATAAAAATGTGAAATTATATCACAGTGACAGTGTAGAATAAAAATGTGGTTTTAATGGGAGTCAATGGCACAAAAAATGTCTCAGGGGTAAAGGTTAGACGCCTTTTTAAGAAGATTTTTCCTAAAATCTGAAAATTCATCCAAAAATACACATCTGAGGCAAAATCTATGCTGTTTGAATCAACACAGCAAAAGTTATCCACAAAAAACTGCTGCAAAACATCAGAAACTGTGTCAGGGTTGTGGGTTAGACTCCAGCAGAGCTTCCTCTGTGCAGCCCTGGGCTTTTGTCTAACTGTGAGTATGCGCTCATTTATTTTACATGTTGTTTTTCTCATTTTAAGTTATATTTACATTAATGGAAAAGTTAATTCTCCTGCATTTTTTGCTTTGAGAAAGATACCAATAAAATCCCTTTAAAATAACAATACATATGAAAAATATTTAATGAAAACATAACAATATAAACTTTTATTACTGTAAGGATTTGTTCATTTTGGGTGAAAGCATCAAAGAGGACGATGATTCAGAAGTTTAATCAAGTCAGAAGTTTATTCAGTAAAAACACAGTGAGGTTACAGTCAGCAGAGTGAGCGCGCTCCTAAAGAGGAGTGTCCTAAGTTTTTATACTGTGTATGACGATGTCTGACGATCTCTGCAGAACATTATCTTCTTGGCTTCGAGTAACTTTTTTGTGCATAGGGCAGGGCCACAAAAAGCTCTCAGTTTCTGCAGAGTCTTCCCACCATCGACAGGAGCGCCCCCTGCAGCCTTGGCTCTGAGAACTTTGTAGCAAACTCATTATTTGTGCCATATTTGGAATGCACCTAAGAGTAGAGCGACCTTAGAGTGAAAGAAGAAAAACATCACATAAAACCAAAGTATTATTATTACTAATGTTGAAGCGTTATTAACCTTAGCAGTAGTACATCAAAATATAAGTTTAATGGTAATACGCAAAGCTATGTAGAAATATTCAATATTACATTGAGTTATTTTACTGTTTTTTTCCAATAAAAAACTAAAACTCATAATAAATTGACATAAAAAATTCATGAAAAATTATCATTTGAACAACTGTCCTTTAGGCCTATTTATATAATATTTCTAGTAGTTTTTCCTCCCTTTAATCAATAATAAAATAAATAATCAATAATAATAATAATAATAATATAGGGGTGTAACAATACAGTAACTGTATCGATGTATCGATTTTTTTTCCCTATGATACAACTACATCATATCGTTTTCTAGGAAGTGAATATCGATACACATGAAGTATCGATCGATAATATCAGAAATATCGAAATTAGAAATTTGTATGTTAAAAAAAAACAGATATGGCTTTTTGGAGATAAATTTTGTGTTTTTAATTAAATAAAATGTTATATTCAACTTTTCTTCACTCTCTGTCTGCTGGACATAACCAACCCCGGCTGCGGTGCTACATTTGAGAGTAAACTTTTATGATTTTTGGCAAAAAGTTGCTGTATCGATTATCGATACAAAGGTGTTGAATCGTATTGAAACATATCATTCCAAATTAGCCAATATCGTTCTTGAATCGTATCGAAACACTTCTAATCGATACATATCGTATCGTTGCAAAAACATATCGTTACACCCCTATAATAATAATACATTTTTGATTAAGCAATTGTCAATGAGACACTTGAGCTTGTTTTTAGTTTTAATGATTTAACTCCTTCACGCCGTATGTCGCTCATTTGCAGTGCACCGTTTGATCCCAGACTGCTGCAGAAACAATGCGTGTTTTCCTTTTCTGCCTGTTCAGGTCACACTGAGTTCAAATAAACAAACACAACAACACCTGCTTCTGTTTGTTTGTCTCCACGCTTAAAAACAATGTCAAATAAACAGAAAGCTTCATGAGTAAAAAGTGTTTTTGTTTCTTGTTTTCAAAGCTGTTCATTTGTAAAGTTTATTTACAAAAGTATTTTGTGAAAAGTTGTGTTTACTGTTCTGTTTTTCTAATCTGAACACATAATTGTTGGAAATAAGTGGTTACTATGAAATGATCGCAAATATTTTCAATAATATCAGTAATATTCTTTTTGATTTAAATATCACTCAGGTCCAGGGTTTTATTGTAGAAGAACTCAGAGTTTGGTGAACTTTTTTTACAAAAACAGTGAGCGAGTCTGACTCTGTTCTGTAATGAGTCCACTGTCGTCCACACTGCACAGGTGCGTCCACAGTGGGCTTTAAAACTCTGACGTTTGACTGCGACTGAGGTCAGGTCGAGTCTCTGCGCTGCACACGCTTCACCCTTCTGGGCCAGCACCTGCCTCAGACCAGAACTGACCACAACAAACTCAGCACGACTGGCAAAAAATAAATAAAAATCATGCAGTGTGTCCCCAGCTTTAATTGAGTTCCGTGTCTTGCTACTGCACCCAGCTCTGGTATTTGTTGAAACTTAGATTGTTTCTCTGTTAAACTGTGCTGTGTTGGACAGACACCACTCGTCCGATGAGAGCAGAGGAGCAGACGGGACGAGAGTACCACTTTGTGAACAGAGAGTTGTTTGATCACATGCTCTCCAACCACAGGTAGAGTACAGCAAACCCACTCACTACTACAAAGTAATACTGCAGTAGTTCTCAGTGGGGAGGGTACAGGTGGCACCTGTTTACACTGCAGTTTTATTCAGCTTCAGAGTTTATTCAGGTTTCTTTCACTGAAGCTAGACCTGGTTTAGATCTGCTTCAGTCAGGACTCAGTGCTGGTTAGGTCCTTGTTTAGTCCTGGTTTGGTCTAAGTTTAGTCTCACCTTAGTCCTAGTTTAGTCCTGGGTCAGACCTGGGTTAGCCCTGGTTTAAATCTGGTTTAGTTCTGGTTTTATTCTTGTTTAATCTCACTTTAGTCCTGGTTTAGTCTTAGTTTAGACCTGGTTTGTCCTGGTTCAGCTTTGGTTTAGTCCTAGTTATGTCCCAGTTTTGTCCTTATTTAGCCTCGGTTTAGAACTGGTTTTAGCCTCGGTTTAGACCTGGTTTAGTCTCAGTTTAGACCTGGTTTAGTCTCAGTTTAGACCTGGTTTAGTCTCAGTTTAGACCTGGTTTTAGTCTCAGTTTAGACCTGGTTTAGTCTCAGTTTAGACCTGGTTTTAGTCTCAGTTTAGACCTGGTTTTAGTCATTAAAGCTGATACTTGCAAAAGCCAAATATTTTCTGACTTGGTGTGAAACCTTTGAGAGTCTGTGTTTGTTGTGAGTGTTGTGTTGTGAGTGTTGTGTGTTGTGTTGCTCAGGTTTGTGGAGTACGGTGAGTACAGGGGACAGTTGTGAGTGTTGTGTGTTGTGTTGCTCAGGTTTGTGGAGTACGGTGAGTACAGGGGACAGTTGTGAGTGTTGTGTTGTGAGTGTTGTGTGTTGTGTTCCTCAGGTTTGTGGAGTACGGTGAGTACAGGGGACAGTTGTGAGTGTTGTGTGTTGTGTTGCTCAGGTTTGTGGAGTACGGTGAGTACAGGGGACAGTTGTGAGTGTTGTGTTGTGAGTGTTGTGTGTTGTGTTCCTCAGGTTTGTGGAGCACAGTGAGTACAGGGGACAGTTGTGAGTGTTGTGTTGTGAGTGTTGTGTGTTGTGTTCCTCAGGTTTGTGGAGTACGATGAGTACAGGGGACAGTTGTGAGTGTTGTGTGTTGTGTTGCTCAGGTGTGTGGAGTATGGTGAGTACAGGGGACAGTTGTGAGTGTTGTGTTGTGAGTGTTGTGTGTTGTGTTCCTCAGGTTTGTGGAGTACGGTGAGTACAGGGGACAGTTGTGAGTGTTGTGTTGTGAGTGTTGTGTGTTGTGTTGCTCAGGTTTGTGGAGTATGGTGAGTACAGGGGACAGTTGTGAGTGTTGTGTTGTGAGTGTTGTGTTCCTCAGGTTTGTGGAGCACGGTGAGTACAGGGGACAGTTGTGAGTGTTGTGTGTTGTGTTGCTCAGGTTTGTGAAGCATGGTGAGTACAGGGGACAGTTGTGAGTGTTGTGTTGTGAGTGTTGTGTGTTGTGTTGCTCAGGTTTGTGGAGCACGGTGAGTACAGGGGACAGTTGTGAGTGTTGTGTGTTGTTTTGCTCAGGTTTGTGGAGTACGGTGAGTACAGGGGACAGTTGTGAGTGTTGTGTGTTGTGTTCCTCAGGTTTGTGGAGCACGGTGAGTACAGGGGACAGTAGTGAGTGTTGTGTGTTGTGTTCCTCAGGTTTGTGGAGTACGGTGAGTACAGGGGACAGTTGTGAGTGTTGTGTGTTGTGTTCCTCAGGTTTGTGGAGTACGGTGAGTACAGGAGACAGTTGTGAGTGTTGTGTAGTGAGTGTTGTGTGTTGTGTTCCTCAGGTTTGTGGAGTACGGTGAGTACAGGGGACAGTTGTGAGTGTTGTGTGTTGTTTTGCTCAGGTTTGTGGAGTACGGTGAGTACAGGGGACAGTTGTGAGTGTTGTGTGTTGTGTTCCTCAGGTTTGTGGAGCACAGTGAGTACAGGGGACAGTTGTGAGTGTTGTGTGTTGTTTTGCTCAGGTTTGTGGAGTACGGTGAGTACAGGGGACAGTTGTGAGTGTTGTGTTGTGAGTGTTGTGTGTTGTGTTCCTCAGGTTTGTGGAGTACGGTGAGTACAGGGGACAGTTGTGAGTGTTGTGTTGTGAGTGTTGTGTGTTGTGTTGCTCAGGTTTGTGGAGTATGGTGAGTACAGGGGACAGTTGTGAGTGTTGTGTTGTGAGTGTTGTGTTCCTCAGGTTTGTGGAGCACGGTGAGTACAGGGGACAGTTGTGAGTGTTGTGTGTTGTGTTGCTCAGGTTTGTGAAGCATGGTGAGTACAGGGGACAGTTGTGAGTGTTGTGTTGTGAGTGTTGTGTGTTGTGTTGCTCAGGTTTGTGGAGCACGGTGAGTACAGGGGACAGTTGTGAGTGTTGTGTGTTGTTTTGCTCAGGTTTGTGGAGTACGGTGAGTACAGGGGACAGTTGTGAGTGTTGTGTGTTGTGTTCCTCAGGTTTGTGGAGCACGGTGAGTACAGGGGACAGTAGTGAGTGTTGTGTGTTGTGTTCCTCAGGTTTGTGGAGTACGGTGAGTACAGGGGACAGTTGTGAGTGTTGTGTGTTGTGTTCCTCAGGTTTGTGGAGTACGGTGAGTACAGGAGACAGTTGTGAGTGTTGTGTAGTGAGTGTTGTGTGTTGTGTTCCTCAGGTTTGTGGAGTACGGTGAGTACAGGGGACAGTTGTGAGTGTTGTGTGTTGTTTTGCTCAGGTTTGTGGAGTACGGTGAGTACAGGGGACAGTTGTGAGTGTTGTGTGTTGTGTTCCTCAGGTTTGTGGAGCACAGTGAGTACAGGGGACAGTTGTGAGTGTTGTGTGTTGTTTTGCTCAGGTTTGTGGAGTACGGTGAGTACAGGGGACAGTTGTGAGTGTTGTGTGTTGTGTTCCTCAGGTTTGTGGAGTACGGTGAGTACAGGGGACAGTTGTGAGTGTTGTGTGTTGTGTTCCTCAGGTTTGTGGAGCACGGTGAGTACAGGGGACAGTTGTGAGTGTTGTGTAGTGAGTGTTGTGTGTTGTGTTCCTCAGGTTTGTGGAGTACGGTGAGTACAGGGGACAGTTGTGAGTGTTGTGTGTTGTTTTGCTCAGGTTTGTGGAGTACGGTGAGTACAGGGGACAGTTGTGAGTGTTGTGTGTTGTGTTCCTCAGGTTTGTGGAGCACAGTGAGTACAGGGGACAGTTGTGAGTGTTGTGTGTTGTTTTGCTCAGGTTTGTGGAGTACGGTGAGTACAGGGGACAGTTGTGAGTGTTGTGTGTTGTGTTCCTCAGGTTTGTGGAGTACGGTGAGTACAGGGGACAGTTGTGAGTGTTGTGTGTTGTGTTCCTCAGGTTTGTGGAGCACGGTGAGTACAGGGGACAGTTGTGAGTGTTGTGTGTTGTGTTCCTCAGGTTTGTGGAGTACGGTGAGTACAGGGGACAGTTGTGAGTGTTGTGTGTTGTGTTCCTCAGGTTTGTGGAGCACGGTGAGTACAGGGGACAGTTGTGAGTGTTGTGTGTTGTTTTGCTCAGGTTTGTGGAGTACGGTGAGTACAGGGGACAGTTGTGAGTGTTGTGTGTTGTGTTCCTCAGGTTTGTGGAGTACGGTGAGTACAGGGGACAGTTGTGAGTGTTGTGTGTTGTGTTCCTCAGGTTTGTGGAGTACGGTGAGTACAGGGGACAGTTGTATGGGACCAGCCTGCAGGCGATGGACGACGTGCTTCATCTGGGACGCGTCTGTGTCGTCGACGTAGAGCCACGGGTCAGTCCCACAGAGAATCCTCTGCCTCCATCTTTAACCCTCTCCTCTGCACCTCCTCTCTCCCAGCCGCTGACCCATGTACCCACTGTCCCTCCTCTGCACCGCTCCAAACCATCTCAGTCTGGAAACTTTAGCTACAAAAACATGAGCTGTCCCTGAGGCCAGCACTTTGCAGGAGGGACTTGGACTTTTTTTTAAATGTACTGCAAGTAAAAAAGTAAAAGTATTTCTCTCATGAATGAGTTAAATGTGAGGGATTTTGCTGATTCCAGATGAAAAAAACAAACTGCTGCAGGAGAAGAAACTGAATCTGTCTCTGAGCTCTTTATTATTCTGATGTTTCTAAAGCAGTACTACTTTACTGCATCTGTTATATTGAAGTACTGCGTGTACTACTTTACTGCATCTGTTATATTTAAGTACTGTGTGTACTACAATGAAAGTACGACAAAAACACAGGATTTTAAACCAAAACTCTAAATACTTTGTACTTAAACAAACTGAAAAATGTAGAGGAGTAAAAAGTACAGATACTTTCTCTAAAATGTAGGGAAGTAAAAGTAAAAGTACTCCTTGTAAAATTTACTCAAGTAAAGTACAGATACATGAAAACTGTACTTAAGTAAAGTAACAAAGTACTGTGACTTTGTTTCATTCCATGACTGGTTATGTTTATTTTTTAGGTTTATTATCTTGTTTCAAAGAGAAGTTGTTCAAATGATGATGATTTTTGTATTTTTTTTTGTGATAAATTATGAGTGTAAGTTTTTTTTTATCATGAAATTTATAGTAAAATAAGTTAATTTAAAATGTAAAACAATAAGTAGATTTAATTATATTTTTATTTATTTATTCTTATATTTATCAGTATTTTAAAGACTTTTTTAATTGTAAATTCAATTTTCAAAGCACAAACATGCCCTAGAATTATTATTTACAATAAAGTATAAAATGTCTTTGTTCTCAGAAGCACAGATGTTTTCTATGACCACTTTTAGAAAAATGAACACAGGTGAGTGAGGACCAAACCTGACAAACCAATCAATAAATAAATGAATAAATAAATGCTCTCATTGACAAAAAAATATTTAAACATGACAAGGAATGTTGACACAAATATATATATTTTAAGAAGTAGTATGAAGAAGAAGTATGTTTTGGTTAAAATAAATCAATAAAAGCCTATAATTATTCCTTTTCTATATTTATTTTTATGTTAATTCATTTTTGCTTAAATTTTTTTTTCCTCTTTTATTTATTCACACATTTTTTTATTTATTGATTTCTGTCAAGGAAATGCAAATGAAGAGGGCATTTTGTTTTTTTTATTATACGCCTTTATTTGATTTATTTTAACCAAAATTTACACCTTCATTTAAAAAAAAAAAATATATATATATATATATAATTGTCCTCTCGCCCTCCGTGGGCGGTTTCATCCATCCAAGCTCAGGTCCTCTACCAGAGGCCTGGGAGCTTGAGGGTTCTGCGCAGTATCTTTGCTGTTCCTAGGACTGCGCTCTTCTGGACTGAGATGTCTGATGTTTTTCCTGGGATCTGCTGTAGCCACTCTTCCAGTTTGGGGGTTACTGCCCCGAGTGCTCCGATGACCACGGGCACCACTGTTGCCTTCACTTTCCAGGCCTTCTCAAGTTCTTCTTTGAGGCCTTGGTACTTCTCCAGTTTCTCGTGTTCCTTTTTCCTGATGTTACAATCGCTTGGTATTGCGATGTCAACCACAACGGCTTTCCTCTGCTGTTTGTCCATCACCACAATGTCCGGTTGGTTCGCCACAACCATTTTGTCTGTCTGGATGTGGAAGTCCCACAGGATCTTAGCTCGGTCATTCTCTATCACCTTTGGAGGTGTTTCCCATCTTGACCTCGGGACTTCCAGACTGTACTCTGCACAGATGTTCCTGTACACTATACCAGCCACTTGGTTATGACGCTCCATGTATGCTTTCCCTGCCAGCATCTTACAGCCTGCAGTTATGTGTTGGATTGTCTCAGGGGCCTCTTTGCACAGTCTGCACCTGGGGTCTTGTCTTGTATGGTAGATCTGGGCCTCTATTGCTCTGGTGCTCAAGGCCTGCTCCTGTGCAGCCATGATCAGTGCCTTTGTGCTGTCCTTCAGTCCAGCCCTTTCTAGCCATTGGTAGGATTTCTGGATATCAGCCACTTCAGTTATCTGTCGATGGTACATCCCATGTAGGGGCTTTTCCTCCCATGATGGTTCCTCCAGCTCCTCGTCCTCTGTTTTCCACTGCCTGAGACATTCACTGAGCACTTTGTCCATTGAGGCCATCTTCCTGATGTATTCAAGGATCTTGGATGTTTCATCCTGGACAGTGGTTCTGACACTCACTAGTCCTCTGCCTCCTTCCTTATCTGATGACCGGCAGGGCATAGCTGTTGATTGCCTGGACTTTGTTCTTGCCATTGAGCTGACTCCTTAGGACTTGCCTTACTCGTTGGAGGTATTTGGCTGTGGCTGCTTTTCTTGTGGCCTGGTCCAGGTTGCCATTTGCTTGTTGGATTCCAAGGTACTTGTAGCTGTCCTCAATGTCTGCTATTCTGCCGTCTGGGAGTGGGACCCCTACTGTATGGACTACCTTCCCTCTCTTTGTCACCATCTGCCCACACTTCTCAAGTCCGAATGACATTCCGATGTCACTGCTGTAGATCCTGGTTGTGTGGATCAGTGAGTCAATGTCTCTCTCGCTCTTGGCGTACAGCTTGATATCATCCATGTAGAGGAGGTGACTGATGGTGGCCCCGTTCCTGAGTCGGTACCCATAGCCAGTCTTGGTGATTATCTGGCTGAGGGGGTTCAGACCTATGCAGAACAGCAGCGGGGACAGAGCATCTCCTTGATATATCCCACATTTGATGGACACTTGTGCAATTGGCTTGCAGTTGGCCTCAAGGGTGGTCTTCCACTGCCTCATCGAGTTTGCAATGAACGCTCTTAGAGTCCTGTTGATGTTATACATCTCCAAGCATTCCATGATCCATGTGTGTGGCATTGAGTCATAGGCTTTCTTGTAATCAATCCAGGCGGTGCACAGATTAGTGTGTCTGGCTTTGCAATCCTGAGCGACTGTTCTATCTACGAGCAGCTGGTGTTTAGCTCCTCTGGTGTTTTTACCAATGCCCTTCTGTGCTGTGCTCATGTATTGATCCATGTGCCCACTTATCTTAGCCGCTATGATGCCTGACATAAGCTTCCATGTGGTGGGGAGACAGGTTATTGGCCGATAGTTGGATGGGGCTGTTCCCTTCAGGGGATCCTTCTGGATCAGGATTGTCCGGCCTTCAGTTAGCCATTCAGGGTGGGTCCCATCCTTTAGCAGCTGCAGTGAAGCCCGAAATTATTCCTACCCCTGGCAAATTCTGACTTAAAGTTACTTTCATTCAACCTGCAAGTTTTTTTTGACTGGAAATAACGCAGACTTCTCCCAAAGGATAATAAGACGATGTACAAGACGTATCATTGTGGAAAAAATATTTCTCAGCTTTTTTTTAACATTTGAACAAAAAGTGGCAGGGGCCCACATTCCTCAGTCCTCCCCACCTTCAGCTCTGCTCCTGTCTGTTCCTCTGAGCCACTGTCTTCTTGCTGAAACTGTTTTATCACACAGCTTTACTGAATTAAACTGTGTGTGTGTGTGTCTGTGTGTGTGTGTGTGTGTGTGTCTGTGTGTGTGTGTGTCTGTGTGTGTCTGTGTGTGTGTGTGTCTGTGTGTGTGTTTCAGAGTATCCCGTCACTTCGGACAAAGACGCTGAAGCCGTTTGTGATTTTCGTCAAAGCCCCAGATTCAGACAAACTGAGAGCGACGCGGAGAGAAGCTCAGATTTTAACCAAACACGGCGTCAACAGGAAGTTCACGGTGAGACTCCGCCTACTCACGAAAAACCATTTGCACAAAAGTCTCTCACTCTTTGTTGTGATTTGTACACAACAGAACACGACCTTTTTAAACTGCAGTTAAAGCTGCGCCGCCTGATTCTGTGACTGTAAAAGTGATGCGTGTAAAAATATGTAGAGAGTGAATGATCCACTCCTCTTTCCTTCGCTCTGTCCCAGTCTCACACAAACCTGAAGTCTGTCCACAGCAGGAGCTGTCACAGTAACACAGCAGATCTGGACTCTGCTTTTACTTCTTTACAATAAAAAATAAAAATACTGTGAATAAGCTATGACTTTTGAACTAAAACAACAGCTCCTTCACATTATTCCTGATAGATTCTAGTTGTGGATAGATAAAGGATGTATCGACCAATCAGAGCGCTCCTGTCCTATGAAAGCGTGTGATTGGTTAAACTGTTCCTTCCCTCGCTCTAAAACAAAAACCTTTATAACACAGCCCACAGCTGACCTCAGAGGCTCAGTTTCTCTCAGATGACTTCTGTTCTGCTGCACTAAAAACTAACTAATAGAGCTGGGAAAATGATCGCGTTAACACAGTGCGTTAATTTATTGATTTAATTAATCGCGTTAATTTCAATTAAGGCATCAATTAATTTGATCACAACAAAAATATTACCACGACACTGACAGAGGTCTTCCAGCGGAGCAGAAATGCACCGCGCGAGCGTAGAAGACGACACATTTCTGTTTCCTGTGGGTAACAAAGCAACACGAGACCAAAGTCGCGTCGCTAAATGGACAAATCTGCTTCAAATCATCACCAGACAGCAATAAACACAACACTGAAGTTATGTGCAGTCTATGCAAGGATGAGTTCAGTTTCCACCGCAGAAACTCGTCCCAAACATCACCTCACAGCTCAGCAGCGCAGGTCTTTTTTATTGAACTGCATCAACACCACTAGAGGGCAGTATTACAACTTTTCACTGTTCATTGTAAAATTACTGTATTACAACACTCCCACTTCATTTTACACTGACATTAACCATTTTACTGATACTGCTCAACCTATTGTTAATGATGAATATCAAAAACAAACAAAAAAACAAAAAACAAATATCAAATACCTTTAACTCTTAAAGGTTACAAGACTTCTCCTGCTTGTATATTTTTTTCAGTACAAACCACTGTAAACAACAGTTTTTAAGGCTAACAATTAACAACCAGTAATCTATGATGAACAGACGTAAACAGGCCACAGCCCAATCTCTTTCCTAAGATACTTAAACTTTTGTCTTAGTTAAGATATCAGCCTTCATGTTATCTGTTGAGCAATGTTGCAGTTCTATTTGCCCATTTTGCACACATTCACGAATGTAATGGTAGCGAATGTTTATGTGCTTTGTTCTTCCATGATCAACTGGATTCTTTGCGATTGCCATAGCTCGATTGTCCTCCAGAATCACTGTTGGTGTAACGTCCATTCCAAGTTCAGTCAGTAGTCATCTCAGCCAAGTTCCTTCTTGAGCAGCTTGGCTAAGTGCGACATACTCAGCTTCTGCAGTTGAAAGTGCAACTGTTGCCTGTTTCTTACTGAGCCAACTTACTGCTCCCCCAGCCAGTAAAAACATCGGTCATCCTGATCGCCGGCCCAGTCAGCCTCTGAGAACCCCACCAAAGTTCCTGTCTCTGACCTCTCATACTTGAGAGCAAGGTTTAGTGTACCTTTCAAGTATCTAAGGATTCTTTCCACAGCTGTGAAATGTGCAGTATTTGGATTAAACTTTGATACAACACCCACTGCTGGTGCTATGTCGTGTGGCCATTGCAGCATACAGCAAACTTCCTACCATAGACTGATACTGTGATTCACAGAGTTACTGACTCCATCATTCTTTCTCAGCTTCACATCTGTGTCAGCTGGCGTTGCGACTGGATTGGCATTGTCCATTCCATACTTTTGTAGCATGTTTTCAATGTAATGTCTCTGATGAAGCAAAACACAGTTCTTTGCTTTATCTTGGACAACTGAAATGCCCAGGATGTAGGATAGCTCACCCATGTCCTTCATCTTGTAGTGCTTCAGCTTGTTCATGCTCTCTGTTGACTCTGTAATCAAAATCAGATTATCAACATACACAGCTAATATCTCTAGCTCCTGACCAGATCTCACAAACACACACTGGTCTGATGCACTCTGTGTAAAGCCAATGTCTTTCATGAACTCCGTGAAGGCTTTACTCCAGCAGCGAGGAGACTGCTTTAGTCCATATATTGACTTTTTTAGTTTGCACACCAGATGTTCTTGTCCTGGTTTGATGTAACCTTCTGGTTGCTCCATGTAGATTTCCTCTTCCAACTGTCCATTCAGGAATGCAGCTACAACATCCATTTGATGCACATTTAAGTTATACTGGACTGCAAAGGACACGGGTGAAAATGTTTGATCGTAGTCAGCACCATATATCTGTGAATAGCCTTTAGCGATGAGCCTGCATCTGTATCTCTCCACTCGTCCATCACTGTGATGCTTGACTTTGAACACCCACTCTGATCCTATAGCTTTACGATCTTTAGGTAAATCCACTAAGTCCCATGTGTCATTTTCCAGCAGCGACTTGTATTCCAAACCAGCCGCCTCCTGCCACTCCTTTGCATTAGGACTTAACCTTGCTTCTTTCAGTGTGCTTGGTTCTGTGGCACTACATACATTAGCATAATGTTCAACAGTTACAATGTCAGCAAACTCGTCATATCCATATCTTTTTGGAGACCTTCTACTTCTGCCCCTTCTCTTATGGTTTCACTGACAGTAGTCTCACCATTAGATGTTTCCTTTTCACCTGTGCTAATTGTAGTGTTGTGCAAGTTCACACTTTTCCTGAACTAGTTCAAAGTTCAGTTCACACATGTTCAAAGTGAACTGTTCACGTTCATAATTCACAATTCTAATTTTGAACTAGTTCAAAGTTCAGTTCATTTTATTTTTAGGTGAGATATGTAAATGAAAGGCTGAACTTGTTTTTCAAACTATGACTTCTATCACGATACATGTACCTACCTTCTAGCCTCACTGTAGATCTTAAATTCTATCACACAAAATGGACGTTTTTGCAGATATAAGCTTGCACAGAAAGGTAAGGTTTTTTTCCGTCAGAGTCTTTGTGTGACAAAGTGTAAAATGTCTGTAAATGATCATAGTTAGAGGCAGCATCGTCTGTGTTCTCTGTGCCTTCACTTGCACTGCCATTGTCAGACTGCTGCTGCCCGCTCCAGTGTTGCTATGAAGGCTACGCTATGCATCATGGGTAACGTAGTGTGAAGCCAAAGATATTAGATTCGACTATCTATGGCTTCACACTACGTTACCCAAGATGCATTGCGCCCACAAGCGCTCTCTGGTGAAGCGGTGCAGTTTTGGAGTGGAGCCCGTGGGCAGTGAGGGACAGCGCTGTTAAAAAGTGCGATCAGACCTCGTCACTCGACTCAGGTGAAAACAAATTCCCACGTTTAATTGAACCCCAACAGTGACGTACGTCGTTCATCTCACATAATCTGAACAAATTCACGTTCAAGTTCTTGATTTACAAATGTGTTGCGTTCAGTTCAAAGTTCACAGAAAAATGAACGTGTTCAGTGAGCGTTCATTTGAACTCGTTCATGCACAACACTGGCTAATTGTTACTTCGTTTTCTGAACAGGATACATTTTCTCTTTGTTTCCAGTCAAAGTCTGATTCATTGAAAACAACATCACAACGAATGTTTATTCTCCTTTTGTCTTCATCCCACAGACGATAACCTTTGGCATTGTTTGCATATCCCATGAATCAAAGTTTTACAGCCTTTTTGTCGAGCTTCTTTCTTTCTGTGTCTGGGACATGTGCATAAGCAACACAGCCAAATACTCTCATGTGTCTCATGTCTGGCTTTTTTTCTGGATGTGGGTAGCCTGTTTTGTATGTAAGCTGCGGTTGCTACAGCCTCTGCCCATACAAATTTTGGTAGCTTTGCATGAGATATCATACTTCTAGCTGCTTCAACTAATGTCCTGTTTTTTCTTTCTGCTACACCATTTTGCTGAGGTGTGTGTGGTACAGTCATTTCATGGTGGATACCTTGAGCCTTCAGATATATGAGTCTAGTGATTTTCTGCCCACACTCACTTATCATTATTATTATTATCATTATTATCATTATCATTATTATTATTAATATTATTATTATTATCATTATTATTATTATTATTATTATTATTATTATTATTATTATCATTATTATCATTATTATCATTATTATTATCATTACTATTATCATTATCATTATTATTATTATTATCATTATTATTATTATTATTATTATCATTATCATTATTATTATTATTATTATTATTATTATTATTATTATTATTATTATCATTATTATCATTATTATTATCATTATTATTCTTATCATTATCATTATTATTATTATTATCATTATTATTATTATCATTATTATTATTATTATTATTATTATTATTATTATTATTATTATCATTATCGTTATTATTATTATTATCATTATTATTATCATTATTATTATTATTATTATCATTATTATTATTATTATTATTATTATTATTATTATTATTATTATTATCTCTGTGCTGTTTGCAGGAGGAGGACTTTGTGGAACTGGAGGAGACGTCGAAACTCGTGGAGGCCAAGTATGGACAGTTTTTCGACCGAGTTTTAGTGAACGGAGACCTGCAGGAGTCCTGTCTCCAGCTCTGCTCCATGGTCCAACAGGCCCAGGACCAGACCCACTGGATCCCGGTCAGCTGGACCAGGGAGGACCAGTGAGGGACCAGGACCAGGGAGGACCAGTGAGGGACCAGGACCAGGACCAGGGAGGACCAGTGAGGGACCAGGACCAGGACCAGGGAGGACCAGTGAGGGACCAGGACCAGGACCAGGACCAGGGAGGACCAGTGAGGGACCAGGACCAGGACCAGGACCAGGGAGGACCAGTGAGGGACCAGGACCAGGACCAGGGAGGACCAGTGAGGACCAGTGAGGGACCAGGACCAGGACCAGGACCAGGGAGGACCAGTGAGGGACCAGGACCAGGACCAGGGAGGACCAGTGAGGGACCAGGACCAGGACCAGGGAGGAGCAGTGAGGGACCAGGACCAGGACCAGGGAGGACCAGTGAGGGACCAGGACCAGGACCAGGGAGGACCAGTGAGGGACCAAGACCAGGACCAGGGAGGACCAGTGAGGGACCAGGACCAGGACCAGGGAGGAGCAGTGAGGGACCAGGACCAGGGAGGACCAGTGAGGGACCAGGACCAGGACCAGGACCAGGGAGGACCAGTGAGGGACCAGGACCAGGACCAGGGAGGAGCAGTGAGGAACCAGGACCAGTGAGGGACCAGGACCAGGGAGGACCAGTGAGGGACCAGGACCAGGACCAGGGAGGACCAGTGAGGGACCAGGACCAGGACCAGGACCAGGGAGGACCAGTGAGGGACCAGGACCAGGACCAGGGAGGACCAGTGAGGGACCAGGACCAGGACCAGGACCAGGGAGGACCAGTGAGGGACCAGGACCAGGACCAGGGAGGACCAGTGAGGGACCAGGACCAGGACCAGGACCAGGGAGGACCAGTGAGGGACCAGGACCAGGACCAGGACCAGGGAGGACCAGTGAGGGACCAGGACCAGTGAGGGACCAGGACCAGGACCAGGGAGGACCAGTGAGGGACCAGGACCAGGACCAGGACCAGGGAGGACCAGTGAGGGACCAGGACCAGGGAGGAGCAGTGAGGGACCAGGACCAGGACCAGTGAGGGACCAGGACCAGGACCAGGACCAGGGAGGACCAGTGAGGGACCAGGACCAGGACCAGGGAGGACCAGTGAGGGACCAGGACCAGGGAGGACCAGTGAGGGACCAGGACCAGGACCAGGACCAGGGAGGACCAGTGAGGGACCAGGACCAGGACCAGGACCAGGGAGGGCCAGTGAGGGACCAGGACCAAGACCAGGGAGGACCAGTGAGGGACCAGGACCAGGGAGGACCATTGAGGGACCAAGACCAAGACCAGGGAGGACCAGTGAGGGACCAGGACCAGGACCAGGGAGGACCAGTGAGGGACCAGGACCAGGACCAGGGAGGACCAGTGAGGGACCAGAACCAGAGAGGACCAGTGAGGGACCAAGACCACGACCAGGGAGGACCAGTGAGGGACCAGGACCAGGACCAGGACCAGGGAGGACCAGTGAGGGACCAGGACCAGGACCAGGGAGGAGCAGTGAGGGACCAGGACCAGTGAGGGACCAGGACCAGGACCAGGGAGGACCAGTGAGGGACCAGGACCAGGACCAGGGAGGACCAGTGAGGGACCAGGACCAGGACCAGGACCAGGACCAGGGAGGACCAGTGAGGGACCAGGACCAGGGAGGACCAGTGAGGGACCAAGACCAGGACCAGGGAGGAGCAGTGAGGGACCAGGACCAGGACCAGGGAGGAGCAGTGAGGGACCAGGACCAGGACCAGGACCAGGACCAGGGAGGAGCAGTGAGGGACCAGGACCGGGACCAGGACCAGGGTTTTATGAACTAATCGTGTGCAGAGCTGACTGTGGGCGAAGCGTTCCAGCCTCAGTCAAACCTCAGTCGAAGCACATACTGCCGTTGTGTCTCTGAGCAAGACACTTCACCCACACCTACCTCTACTACAGTGCAGTAACAGGAAGGGCATCCGGCGTAAAGACCTGCCACTGTCCGATTCCAGAAGGGAGCAGTCAAAAGATAAAAAAATCAAATTTAACACATCTTTATTGTTTATTAAAGGTCCCATGTTATGTTTTTGAAATAGTTTCAGAAACTGATTTCTCTTGGGAGCTGTTACTTTGACTTTGCAGAAAGCACTTGGATTAGGAGTCTGTCGCCCCCTGCTGGCAATGGTGGGGACTGGACAAAGTATAAAATGGCTGATTAGCACGGCTGTTAGCAACATGATGCTAACAGATAGATTTGTGAGCTGATGCTTCGTAGTGAGGGAGGTTTAAGGCTGAAATGATCAGAACGAGTCCGGTGACGGTGTCTGGGCTTTAGAAACGCGCAGGAGCACTTCCTGGTTTCATGTTTCTATGTAGAGCTGTGAGACCGAGCGTTTTCAGCTCTGGAGAAGGGCAGCACCTCAGCATACAGGATTACTCAAACAGAATACTACTGCAGCTCTGTTGATTTAGCAGAATAGAGGACCTTTAACAACAACTATTTATTTCTGTCTAAAAAAAAAGTCTTATTAGCAGTTTTTAGTTTGCTTCATTGTGAAAATAAATAGAAAAATGTGCTGTTTTTGTCTGAATACAGCTTAAATAATTACTGTTTTTGTGTTGATCTCTGACTAATTGTAAGTAAATGCGTGGGACTCGGGTCTGTGGTGTGTTCTGATTAAAGATTAGGTGAAAGTGTGTCCATCTGTCGCCTCTTAACTTTCTCCTGCTTTCCTCAGGTTAATCCCAACACTGAAGTAGGTCAGGAGGTTTAAGACTGCAACTGTCTGACCTCAGGCTCAGAAAGTCCCTCATATATCACTAACTAAGTTTAGTTATTGTCAGTATTAACCATAAGTACTTAGTTAATATATCATGAAGTTTAGACTTGGTTTAGTTGTGTTTAGCCACTTAAATCAGGACTAAACCAGGACAAAATCCAGGACTAAGCAGTGGTCTTCACATTGAATTTAATGGTCCAATAATCTGGGTTTTTTTTTCAGGCATTTTGAAATAGTTTTGGACTCCTTTGCATTAGTTTTTAAGGTGAATGAAATAATGAATCTGTGTAGATGTGAGCTTGTTCATCTAGGTCTTAAATTGTCAAATTGGGACATCTGAGTCAAGTTTTTCAGTGTCAAAAATATATTTTAAATAAATATTTGTAAGTAACAACAGAAAAGTTTTTGTGTGAGCTAGATGTGGATTTGGCAACAAATTTTATCAATAGTGGTTTTACAAATATCTTAAAGTCACCCACTCAAATGTGGCTTTATTTAGCAGTGTTTTGGTGCTGTGTAAGGTTGCAGCATGTTTGTTTTGTTTGTTGCAAAAATCATCCCCACAATACAGGAAATACTGAAATTTATGATTCCATTTTGAGATTTTTGATACAGAACTGGAGTTATGTCACCTGTTTTAGTAAAACTGATATTTTGTTTGTGTAAAATGTCCACAGATTATTTTCCTTTGACTGCAATCTTGGCATTAATTTTATTTCAAGTGGCATTAAAAAATCTAAATTACATAAGAAAAAAAACTGGAGCTACCCTGTATGTAACAAGTCTGGTGACGGTGCTTTAGAAACACAGAGTGTTTTCAGCTCTGAAGAAAGAGACGGGCTCAGCGTACAGACGTGTATGAATGAAACAAAACACTACTCCAGGTCTGTTTCTGAGGAGGAAACAACTTTATAATTAGTATTTATTTGTATTTGTTTGTTTATTTAAATGAGAAAGTGCGCATTAATGAACGGGCAACAGCTGCAGTAAATACACCGGGTTTAGCACAATGCTAATTTCTACGGAAGAGGATTAGGGCCATTGTAAAAAATATATTTTTGAGGGTTAAGTTCTGAGATTAAAGTCAGAATTCTTACACTATGTCTGCACATGTGGTTCCCGCCTGCGCTGCACAAATGAACATGACTCAGGTTTGATCCTTCCAGGCACCTGTAGTGAAACTACGGCAGCCTGTAAGGAAGGCTTCTGCTATGAAATATTACGTATTGTATGTAAAAATTAAACATTTTTACCCACAGAAACACACAAGAATGCACTTAAACACTTATCGGGGAAGTAGTCACCTTTTAGTCATTTGAAGTCATTCGCTGCTTAAGCTGGGGACACACTACACGATTTTTTTGCCCGATTTTATAACGATTCACAGTTGCAGCGAGTCTTTAACAGTCAACAACAGTTGCAGGGAATCGTAATCACCAGTCGGCCCTGAAATCCGTTAGTGTGTGATGTTCAAAGACTCGAATCGTTAAGTGTGTGCGCCGCAAAAACCTGGCCTGACGTCAGTCGCAAGCAATCAAACACCGACTCTGGACCACACTCCTGTAGTGTGGGACGTTTACATCCAACTGGGAATTCATGGAGTCCAGCGGCCGATGGAAAACAGTTGATGGGACACAGGAAATAGCGCCAGGACGCAGACGAAGAAACAGGAAGCGGCGGGAAAATATAAGCGGAAATTTGAAGAAGAAGAAAACATAAACAACCATGGCAAACACCGAAGAAAGTTGAGCGCGACCCAAGCGAAAATAGATACATAGCCCTTTTTTCTTTCCCCTTTTCCAAACAGAGAGCTACGCACACAACGGCAACAGCGACCCAGGGAGCTCCATGTTTGTTTACCATTTAGTTCTCGCGAGTTCCCCGCCAGAGTTTGCTGCGTTTGTTTGCCATCAGTTGCAGTTACAGATCTTGTAGTGTGTGAGGCGCAGTCTTTCAGTCGTCAGAACTAAATCTGCTGAAACCAGTCGTTAGTGTGAGCTCCTAGTCTTTTCAGAATCTATAACGACTGAGAACATCGTGAAGTGTGTCCCCAGCTTAAGAATTTGCGCTCTGTTTATCGTTGCCACAGCGACGGCCCGTCCATTACTGTCGCTGAGGCAACAGCGCAAGAGAAAGTCCTCTGGAACGTATAAAAAATGTATTTTCTGAAACAAACAAAGACAACATCACAACCTCATCAATAACAATGCATTTATATAGTTTATTGTATGGATTTTGTACTCTTTTTCTTGCACAACGTCAGTCCTTACAGGCACCCATACTTCTGACTTTAATCTCAGAATTCTGACTTTAATCTCAGAACTTAACCCTCAATTTTTTTTTTTTTTTTACAATGGCCCTAAATTTCCATCTGTAGTCCCATGTGAAAAAAAAAAAAGAAAAAAAAAACAGACACAGACACAAAATACTCTCTATACAAAAACATAAACACACCTAGCACACACACAGACTGAATGCAGACATGGAACACACAACAGGACACTACACAGTACAACAGATAATACAGAAACACATTACAACATACAGTGATGACAATGCACACAAATTAGCAAAACACAGCAACAACAATGCTCAACGTAGCCCTGAAATGTTATATACTTTCATAACATGGGAGAATGAGCAGAATATGGGACGTTTGAGCCCCAACAAGAGAAGAAATAAATAAAACTCTCTTTAAATTGAACTCAGTCAGGACTGGAACTTCAGAGGTCCCTGGACCACAGTTTGAGAACCTCTGAACTGCTCTCTCTTGACAAACTCTTTAACTCTCCTTTAACAAAAGCAGTATAGCATAGTCAGTAAAAACAGACATTTGCAGGCAGTGGACGCTGTAATTTCACTTTGTACCACTAGATGGAGTGAGAACTTCCTCAGGGCCTGCTGCTGAGGGATTTTACATCAATGTCGTTTAATAATTTTAATAAAAGTGCTGTTTCTTTAATATCACACAGATATCGAGGTATTATTGAACAAAGAACTAACTATTCACACTGCTGACTACATCTACTACTACTTACATTTACCTGAGTAACTTTTTGAATAAATTGTACTTCTTAGAGTACATTTATCATAACATACTTCTTACTTTTTTGGCATTCATCATTTATTTCTAAAAGGTTTTATTTTCTGCCTTTATTCATATTTTTAACCCAGTCTTGGTCACTTCTGGAACAGTTTACAGTCTTTAAAATATCTGGCTAAAAGAGAATATTTGAGACAAAGTAGTTTACTGGAGCCAGAAAGAAACAAATGAAGAGACCAAGAGTGGGCGGAGCTTCGTGCAACCAAGCGTTTTGAGGCCTCAGAAACTCAGCACAAGAGAATACAGAATAATTCAAACAGATGTGAATGCAGCAAAACACAACTCCAGCTGTGTTTCTGGAGTTGACTTTTTCCTCTCTTTCTTCCAGAGAGAAAGTTGGTTTTGCATAAAATACCTATTTACCTGAAAAAACAAACAAACAAACAAACAAACAAACATGTCTGACCACTGTTACACGCTGAAATTCTGTGATAAATTCAGACTCATAACAGAATAAAAAATAATGATTCCAGTCTGACTGTGGATAACATATTTTTGCAAATTATTCCCTATTAAAATATTTAAATACAAATTTCCCATTCTTCATGACTCTCATTCAAGATGAAAAAACAAAATAATTAATAATGCTTTCCTTTAAAATAAAATATATAAAATTAAATATTACAATAGAAACTAATTATTTTACTTATTTTTTATTTTAATATTTATTTTTACATAATTTACACATTTTACTATTTTTCTATACTTTACTATATTTTCACTTTATACTCTCATTAAAAAATGGTCTTATACTTAAAACATATGTAACAAAATATTTAATAATTGTTGTTTTGGACCAAATTTGATCATACTCAGTGGGACACGTTATCAAGGCAAGGCAAGTTTATTTGTACAGCACAATTCATACACAGAGTATTTCAAAGTGCAAAGTTTAAAAGTACACAGACAAGAGTCACAATTAAAACAATAAAATCAAATTTAAAAAGTATAATTAAGAATCAATTTAAAATTAAATTAAAAGAGAAGAGTGCAGATAAAACACGTTCAGTTGTCATATGCACAGCTAAAAAGAGTTTAGTCCTGACTCTGGGACGCAGTGGTCTCTCTGTACGCTCAGATCTCCTCGACCAATCAGATCTCTCCATCCCCGGCTCAGGACAGGGCCACCTGCTGCTCTAAGCCATAAGCCTCCTCCGCTGCCCCCTCCCTCTCTGCAGCTCCTCTGCTCGGACATTTCCTCTTTTCCTCCGCTCGTGTTCCTGAGCTCGGACGTTTCCTCCGCTCGTGTTCCTGAGCTCGGACGTTTCCTCCGCTCGTGTTCCTGAGCTCGGACGTCTCCTCCGCTCGTGTTCCTGAGCTCGGACGTCTCCTCCGCTCGTGTTCCTGAGCTCGGACGTCTCCTCCGCTCGTGTTCCTGAGCTCGGACGTTTCCTCCGCTCGTGTTCCTGAGCTCGGACGTTTCCTCCGCTCGTGTTCCTGAGCTCGGACGTCTCCTCCGCTCGTGTTCCTGAGCTCGGACGTCTCCTCCGCTCGTGTTCCTGAGCTCGGACGTCTCCTCCGCTCGTGTTCCTGAGCTCGGACGTCTCCTCCGCTCGTGTTCCTGAGCTCGGACGTCTCCTCCGCTCGTGTTTCTGAGCTCGGACGTTTCCTCCGCTCGTGTTCCTGAGCTCGGACGTTTCCTCCGCTCGTGTTCCTGAGCTCGGACGTTTCCTCCGCTCGTGTTCCTGAGCTCGGACGTTTCCTCCGCTCGTGTTCCTGAGCTCGGACGTCTCCTCCGCTCGTGTTCCTGAGCTCGGACGTCTCCTCCGCTCGTGTTCCTGAGCTCGGACGTCTCCTCCGCTCGTGTTCCTGAGCTCGGACGTCTCCTCCGCTCGTGTTCCTGAGCTCGGACGTTTCCTCCGCTCGTGTTCCTGAGCTCGGACGTCTCCTCCGCTCGTGTTCCTGAGCTCGGACGTTTCCTCCGCTCGTGTTCCTGAGCTCGGACGTTTCCTCCGCTCGTGTTCCTGAGCTCGGACGTCTCCTCCGCTCGTGTTCCTGAGCTCGGACGTCTCCTCCGCTCGTGTTCCTGAGCTCGGACGTCTCCTCCGCTCGTGTTCCTGAGCTCGGACGTTTCCTCCGCTCGTGTTCCTGAGCTCGGACGTTTCCTCCGCTCGTGTTCCTGTGAAGCTACAGAAGCTTCATGCACCCTGCTCCTTTTGGCCTGAGCCGCTCGTGTTCCTGAGCTCGGACGTCTCCTCCGCTCGTGTTCCTGAGCTCGGACGTTTCCTCCGCTCGTGTTCCTGAGCTCGGACGTTTCCTCCGCTCGTGTTCCTGAGCTCGGACGTTTCCTCCGCTCGTGTTCCTGTGAAGCTACAGAAGCTTCATGCACCCTGCTCCTTTTGGCCTGAGCCACAACAGGACAGGAAACAGAGGAGAGGAGGACTGAAGAAGACTTTTTTTTTGGACGGAGGCCTGATTGGACAGAGCGGATGAGGAGCGTGTGACCCATAAAGGATTGTAAACAGTGACAGAGGTAAGCAGACGTGTTCCTGGTGTCCAGTGTTGATCACATGCAGTGGTTCTTAACTGGAGTCACCTCAGGGCCCATTATTTTCCTTTTATTTTTACTCAAGAGGTATCTAACCCTAACCAACTCAAAGTCCCACATAATATACTCCACTCCACGACCTGCTACAAATGTCCTCATGGCCCACTATTTGGTCTGGACCCACTGTTTGAGAATCCAGGAAGTAGATAACCCCTGACTATTAAAGACCAACCCACTTTTCTGTATAAAGTTTACACCACAACATATTTTAATACTTGATCTGAAAGCATGTTCTCAAAATGAAGTGTACAGGCGTTTGGTGCATGGAGCAGTGGGTCTCAAGCTGTGGGGCAGGTGTTACTAGTGGTACGTGGGCTTCTTCTGGTGGTGCTCAGGAGTCTTCTGCAGATCAAGTCCTGATTCACAGCCAGTTGTGGTCCTGTTGTAGTCCTGCTTTTGTTAGGGTTAGGAGTCTACTCCTGGTTTAGTCCTGGTTCAGGCCTAGTTTAGTTCTGGTTCAGACCTAGTTTAGTTCTGGTTCAGACCTAGTTTAGTTCTGGTTCAGACCTAGTTTAGTCCTGGTTCAGACCTAGTTTAGTTCTGGTTCAGACCTAGTTTAGTTCTGGTTCAGACCTAGTTTAGTTCTGGTTCAGACCTAGTTTAGTCCTGGTTCAGACCTAGTTTAGTTCTGGTTCAGACCTAGTTTAGTCCTGGTTCAGACCTAGTTTAGTTCTGGTTCAGACCTAGTTTAGTCCTGGTTCAGACCTAGTTTAGTTCTGGTTCAGACCTAGTTTAGTCCTGGTTCAGACCTAGTTTAGTTCTGGTTCAGACCTAGTTTAGTCCTGGTTCAGACCTAGTTTAGTCCTGGTTCAGACCTAGTTTAGTCCTGGTTCAGACCTAGTTTAGTTCTGGTTCAGACCTAGTTTAGTCCTGGTTCAGACCTAATTTAGTCCTGGTTCAGACCTAGTTTAGTCCTGGTTCAGACCTAGTTTAGTCCTGGTTCAGACCTAGTTTAGTCCTGGTTCAGACCTAGTTTAGTTCTGGTTCAGACCTAGTTTAGTCCTGGTTCAGACCTAATTTAGTCCTGGTTCAGACCTAGTTTAGTTCTGGTTCAGACCTACTTTAGTCCTGGTTCAGACCTAGTTTAGTTCTGGTTCAGACCTAGTTTAGTCCTGGTTCAGACCTAGTTTAGTCCTGGTTCAGACCTAATTTAGTTCTGGTTCAGACCTAGTTTAGTTCTGGTTCAGACCTAGTTTAGTTCTGGTTCAGACCTAGTTTAGTCCTGGTTCAGACCTAGTTTAGTTCTGGTTCAGACCTACTTTAGTCCTGGTTCAGACCTAGTTTAGTCCTGGTTCAGACCTAGTTTAGTCCTGGTTCAGACCTAATTTAGTCCTGGTTCAGACCTAGTTTAGTCCTGGTTCAGACCTAGTTTAGTTCTGGTTCAGACCTAGTTTAGTTCTGGTTCAGACCTACTTTAGTCCTGGTTCAGACCTAGTTTAGTCCTGGTTCAGACCTAGTTTAGTTCTGGTTCAGACCTAGTTGCAGGACTATGCTCCAGCCACGCGTGACTCTAAAGTGAAAAAGGTGAATGAGTAGCTCATGATCTGAGTTGCATTTTCTTTGAGTAAAAATGAGCTGAACTTTTGCTTTTGGGTTTGTCTTTTATTTAGAACGTGATCCTGGTTCCTGGACGCTGCGGGGCCTCTCTGTGTGGAGTTTGCATGTTCTTCATTTCATTTATTCATGTGCTTATGACTATTTACATGGAGCACAAACATATTCATAAATAACAGCCAAAGTAGCAGACACTGGAAAACAACAATAATTCATTGACATAAGGGAAGAACCCTTTTCAAAAAGGCACCAAGCATGAAAATATTTTTAGTTTTTTCAGAATAAAGTAACAGTACAAGCTTGTACATTGATGGGCGCTTTCAGTAAAGTTTGGGCAAATATTTCCTCACCTCAGGATTTGTGCAGTCAGATAAGACATGAAATTCATCTCCTACACAATTATTATCCTGCAAATTCTCAAACTTTCTTTATACCGATCACTTGAGGAATTTTGGTGTTATTTGTTTTAACCGAGACTTTCACATAACCATTATTTCTCAAGTTTATATTCCTGTTTAACTCCTGATTTCACTTTGCCACCTTTGAAAATCTTTTAGGATGTGTTCCACAGTGCGTCCACAGTCCTGCCTCGCTGTAGCGTTGTGTCCTCTTTAGCTTCACTGCTCTCGTTCCAGGTTAAACCAATTATCTGCACAGACATCAGCAGCTGCCACTTCTCACGGGTCACTAAAGAGAATTAACCTGACCACATGAGCAAAAAGTCACAGAAACCATAACTCAGCAACGGTCTCTCCTGCAGGAGGCGCCATGCCGACTGTGAAGAGCAAGAAGAAGAAGCCGAAGAAGGAGGTCAGTGAGGAGGAGCCACCAGCGGAAGGTCAGAGGTCACACACATAAAGGTTTTACACACACTGGCCACTTTATACCTGTTAAAGTGGTGCATAGTGTTCTGCACATGAACGTTGTACTGAGTGGTTCATTTTTTTTATCAACAAGAACCACCATTCTCCTCTGACCGTTGGCATCAACAAGGCATTTTTACTGTATTTTCCGGACTATAAATCCCTCCGGAGTATAAGTGGCACTCGCCAAAAAATGCATAATGAAGAAGAAAAAAACGTATATAAGTCACACTGGACTATAAGTCAAATTTTTTGGGGGAAATTTATTTTACAAAATGCGACACCAAGAACAGACATTTCATGTTGAAAGTCCAGTTATAGTATTAATAGAATAGAGAACAACAGCTGAATAGGTGTGCGCTATGCTAACGTAACACATTGATGGTTATTCAGCTACATGAAGCATAAACAACGAACTGAATAGGTGTCTCGTATGTTAACGTAATATATTAACAGTTATTCACATAACTATAGCATAAAGAACATAATATAACAAGTTCACCAAACTCACCATCTCACTCCTAATCGCTAAATCCTTTAAATTCTTCATCCTCGGTGTCGCTTCTGAACAACTCCGCCAACTCCGGAGGTAGATGAAGCGCCGCTTCCTCCTCTGCGTGGCTGTCGTCAGACTCAGCATCAGTTCCATTTTCAATTATTCCGCTCTTTCTCAGTTGTCTTTATAGCCTAAGTTGTTAGCGCTAATGTTTACATTTTAAATTGTCAGTGGTACAGGTGCAGCAGATGCTGGTACACAAGCCTAGAGCGCCCTCTGGTCAGTGTGAAAATAACTAACACCTGAAATATTTTAATATATAAGTCACACCTGAGGATACGTCACACCCCGAGCCAGACGATGGAAAAAAGTGCCACTTATAGTCTGGAAAATATGGTAGGTATTTTCTCTTTTTGGGACCATTCTCTTAAAGAGGAACCGTGCCTCTTTGCTCATTTCTTCACTGTTATGGTCACATTTTTGTCCTCGGATCTCCTCCTACATTTCTGAGTAAATCACTCGCTCAACTTAACTCTCACTTTCTCCTCCTTGTATCCGTACAAATGTTTCCTCTTCCTTTTGGTCGCTCTGCCATGACCAACATCTAAGAAATAAAGCCGTCGCTGGTTTATTATGTCGGGCTGTGTCGCTTTCTTGCAAGGCCTGAGACTTTAGGGAAACCATGTCAGGGCTCTCGTTCTTGCAAGGCTGTTTTTTGGGGGTTTTTTTTTGCCATCATACGGAGGCGATGCAGGGAAATTTGTTGATGCTTGCAACTACTTCTTTAGTTGTTGACTCAAAAACTGTTTAAATAAAATAAAAAAGTTGCATAGCTCCCCTCTTTCTGATGCTTGATTTGAACTTCTGCAGGTTTGTCAAAGTTCCTCCTATAAGACCAGATCTTTAGCTGTTTGCATTAAAAGTTAAACAGGTGTATCTAATACAGTGGCCAGTGAGAGTATTGTATCATGTTAGACGGTCTTGGATTCATGTTTGTTGCCTCTGTTTTCTCTCCAGTGGCAGTGGAGATGGAGGAAGCCACGAACAGGAAAAATTCCCAAAGCACGGAGCATTTGACCCCAGAGCTGCACGAACATGCTCCTCACAAGAAGAAAAAGAAAAAGAAGGCTCCAATCATTGGTAACATGCCTATAAACATTATCAGTACAGTTCTTTTTAGACCCAGCTGTTAGACTCCTCTTGTGGTAGAGCCCTAACTCCATACACAGCCCCTCCAGCGTGTCCTCGGCCTTTCCTGGGTGGGACAGGCCCGGAACAAGAGAGGCGTCCAGAAGGCTCCAAAACAACTGCCTGAGCGATCGCAGCTGCTCCTCTCGATGTGGAGGAGCAGCGGCTCTACTCAGAGCTCCCAGTGACACCAAGCTGGAAACTCACTTGTATCTGAGAGCTTTAGGAGATGGTAGGAGCGTAGATTGAGAGGTACATCCAGAGCTTTGTCCAGAGCAGTTCCTTCTTCCCAAAATAGACATTGTATTGTTTTGGAAGCTGCACCTATCATGTTGATCCTAGGAGCATTGTATTGTGGACTGAATGCTCCTAGTAGGGTCTTCTAAGGCAAACTGGTCCCATGTGACAGGTCATTGACCAATAGGCCCTTTTCACGATGACGTCAGACAACTTCTGTTTTGAGACGATGGGATGTATTTTCATTTCCAGTGCTGCTGCTCGCCAGTATGGAATTTACTCGGAGTCTTAAAAATTTGCCAAATATAAGGCTACATGATGTACAGAGATTTGCTGATGAAAATTCACTGACAAAACGGTGAAAAGTCTATTTTGTCACAGACTGATCACTACAGCAGAGTCAGAGTTCGAGCACAGAGCTTTACTAAATGAAAATATACTGTAGTACTATCCAGTGGTATTTCCTGATAAGCAGATTGTCAAATATTCAGATAAACTCAGATCATGACATGATCTAACACTGTTTTATAGCGCAGCTCTATCACTTAGCCATGTTGCTAACGCTATCTAGCTACATAACAAAGCACTCACTTCATAATCCAAGTATCCTTCGTTGAAGAATTAATATCCTTTTGCAAGTTTTGAACGTTTTGTGGGTAAATATTCATTTGAAAATTGCTGTATTTTGTGTAAACTTGTAAACGGCAATTTGAAAAAAGTCTGGGTGAATTTCTTATGAGAGAAGCGCAGCACCGGAACTGAAGATACATCCCATCGTCTCAAAACGGAAGTTGTCTGACGTCACGTGAAAAGGGTCTATAGCAGATATAAGGACTTACCGCTTTGAGGATGTCCGTCCCGTCAGAGCTCAGAAGCTAAGCAGGGTAGGACCTGGTCAGTTCCTGGATGGGAGACCGCTGGGGAACATCAGGAAGCCGGTGTGAGTGAGTGGTTCGTGGTGGTCGGAGGGTCTGTGGGTGCAGATGTGTGCAGCTGTGCTTCTGTCTGCCCCAGGGAAACTGTGGCTGCAAAACATAGCTCACCACCACCGACTGTGGAGTGAATGAAAAACCCCTTCCCTTCTGTGTAAAGCACTTTGGGCGACTTGTGTCATAGGTAAAGTATAAATACCATTCCCATTCCCATAAGGCAAATCCAATCATATTAACTGAGATGGATTGGAAGGGTGGGGAATATATGGGTAGGGTACAGAGGAGGCTGAGGTTAGAGCTGGACGCCTAGAGGAAGACCAAAGAGGAGATTTATGGATGTAGTGAAAGAGGACAAGATTCATGAGGCTGTGTGTTTTTTAGCAAAATGATTACTCATAATGGAGAGTTATTGCGACCTACTTGGATTGTCTTCATTAATAACCCTAGAAGAAGTCATTTTGGCCTCTCCTGTCCATTAAAATGCATGTAACTTTGTATAAAAATGTATGTCTCGCAGTCCTCAGCTTTCCCTAAAAGTCTGTTGTACATCATCATCATCTCGTGCTGAGATTCTGGATTAAAAGACAAAGAAGAGTGGTTTTAGCAAGAACAGCCAGGCCTCACGGCTGCTGTAGGAAGTACTGCACTGTTGTTTCTTTAATATTACATTTAAATTGTTTATCTGCTAAGACAACTTAAAAGATAGGCATTCAGATAAATCTAAATAAATTATCTAAATAAAGTTACTGAACTTTCAGAAAGAGAAAAAAAATACATTTTGTTTTTTGGTTATATTGCCCACCTCTAGTTATGTTGCCAAATTAGCAACAGATAAATAAATAAATACCAATCTGATGTAATTTATGCTATTCTTAAGAAAAAAATACTCAGTTAAAGGAAGTGGCAATGATAAAACCTGTGTTTTATTTTTGAGTAATGGCAAGATTGTTGTTATGTATTATGTTTCAGATCTGGAGCCTGGAGACTTTCCAAACGGGACCATGGCTGAGCAGACCATCGACGGAGAGGAGACGGCTGTTCCTGTCACAAGGAAGACAAAACGCAAGAGGTCATAATGCACAGATACACAATTTCAGTCTCAATCAAATTTGTGGCAAACCTAAAACAGCCCTCATGTGTCCTCTTAGAAAAGCCCGTACCTCCGACAGCTTCAGTAACGACCTCCTGGCTGAAGACGAGGACGTGGCCGACCCCCACTCGTCCCCCGTCCCGCTGCCCTCTGTCCTCTCAGCTCCACACGTGCACAGCCAACCGTCCAGCAGAGTCTTCGTGGAGAGGAACCGTGAGTACAGAGTCAGACGTCTCACAAATTCACAGTGAAATATGAACGGCAGTGAAGATGTCAGCCACCTCAGGAGTTTTGTAAAGCAGAGAGGATAAACTCCGGGCGTGTCCCAGTTAGCAGCAGAGTCTAATCCAATGTTGTATTTACGGGACACTGGCAATAGACACGACCTGAAGTAAAACAATCTCCTCAGAATGAACCCTACATCAGGCTAATGAGGTTTCTGCAGCCACCTGATAGAATATATCCTTAAAATCTGTTTGTTTAAAGATTATAAAGGGCTTTGTTTTAAACCATAAAAGAACTTATACAGGATTATTTTATTTTATGACCTAATCTGAGACTTAACATGCAGTATCTTCATTCATTTTATTTTTCATGAAGGGTGGCTGAAGGCTATCATGACAACTATGGGCCTGAGGTGGGGCACGCCCCGGACAGTGGCCAGTTAGACAGACAGACAGACAAGTATTCACTCATTCATCCACTACGGGACATTTTAATTCTCCAGTTCAGCTGTGCACAGTGGCAGGAAGTAACAGGGACATCGTGAGCCAGCTGGATGTTCAAATGTGTGGCAACCTAAAGCGTGTTGCCATTTTATGGCATATGTTATACAAAAAGTCACATTTGAACAGTGGCTTTTCAGTCAACCAGAGCAAATTTAAAGGCCTCGATCCACCAAGGCGACTCCCAGACTGCCACTGAAAAGACAGCTCGTCTCCTCTCGTTCCCTCCCGTTTCCTGACGTCGCATGACCTTTTTCCCTCTTCATACACCGAAGCGACAACCGACCTAAAGACCGTGTCTTGCGCATGTGCGTGATGTAATTACCCCCCAAAGCGGCAGATGGCGCTAGCCAGTGAACAAAGATCAACGGAAGTGACACAATGTTTGCGGAGTACATCTGCATGTAGCGCGCCTTGGTCTGCCACTGTTCTCAGCTTGTTTGAACATTTGAGAAGTGTGATAATGGCCGGTTTGGACATTGTTTTGTGTGGATTAGGTGCCACTGCTCTGTTACTTGAAGAAGATAACTTTCCGCACGGAATTGCGAAAAATGCAAAAATGGTGACGGTACGCTGCCACAGCGGTTTTCACCTCTCGTCACTCCGTCACTTCCGCTAAAATTCCTGTGAGCTGATTGGCGCGGCAGCTGTAGTGCTAGGCCAATCAGAGCGCTTCGTGCCAAAGACCAAAGACGCCGATTCAACAACAACAAGGCCAATCAGCAGGAAACTGGTCACACGGCCTCCGTCCTGGAGCGATGGCGGCTGACGGCGCAAACAGATCAAAAGGACGGAAATGAGCGACGTGGAAGAACCGTTCAGATGGCTTCAGATGGACGATCATCGCCTTGGTGTATGGAGGCCTTAACAACAGCTTTTGGGGCAAAGGTGACGCAGTGGGCCAAGCATTCGCCCAACAACCAGAGAGTGGCTGGTTCAAATCTCATGTGAAGCGCATACTGTCATTGTGTCCCTGGGCAAGACACTTCACTCAGTTTGGCTGTGTTTGGTGGTGGTTGGAGGGGACGTATGCACAGATTGGCAGCCATGCTTCTGTCAGTCTGCCCCAGGACGACTGAGGAGTGAATGAATAATGCAAAGGGCTTTGGGTATCTAGAAAGGTGCTGTATAAAATCCAAGGCTATATTATTTATATTTAATGATTGAGTTAAACAATAAACAAGAATGTATAATAATAATAATAATAATAATAATAATAATAATAATAATAATAATATACAGTGCTTTTCTTGGCACTCAAAGTCTCTTTACAATGAGCTGCATTATTTATTGAGCCCTCAGTCACAGTCGGTGGTGATGAGTTACTTCCATAGCTGCCCTGGGACAGATTGATGGATACATGGCCCCTCCGACCACCACGATCACCAAACACAATCACACTAACACATTCATACAGGAAAGGTGGGTGAACATTATAAAACAACACAACATGAACAGCGAACGAACATGAAGTCTTGCGTTATACATTAAACGGCAGGTGTTACTATCCTGAATATTGTGCATATGTTGTGTGTCTAGGACGGTTCCACGCGGAGCAGATGAGACACTCAGATCTGATGGAGGACTACATGGATCCCAGACAGCTGTGGACGACCAGAGACGTGGCCATGAAGGTCCACAGCTGCTTCAGGTTGGCCCACGCTCACAGTGACCCAGGACACTGATGAGCCGCTAATGTGACCCGCTGCTGTCTTGCCCCCTCAGAGTGGTCGGCCTGTTCTCGCACGGCTTCCTGGCTGGCTTCACGGTGTGGAACATTATAGTGGTGTACGTCTTGGCCGGAGAGCAGATGACCACTCTGTCGAACCTTCTGCAGCAGTACCACGCCCTGGCCTACCCCGCTCAGTCTCTGCTTTACCTGCTGCTGGCCGTCAGCACTGTGTCTGCGTTCGACAGGTCAGCGGTTAGATTTACACAACAATGTTTTACTGCTGAGAAACTGAGTTAAGCATGGCTATGTCTGACAGTGTCTGGCTCTCCATTTTAAACAGAGTTCATACGTCTTCAGTCTGTGCCAATCATTCATGCAGTGTCAAATTTTACATCGTTGTTTTTGGACTAATCAAAAATTAGCAAAAATTTTTCCTGATCAACCCAAATTGCAACAGTGGTGCTGTTGCTGGTGCTGGTGCTGAACCATGTTCATATGTTTTGGTCTTGTTCTAAACTTAATCAATTTTGGGATTATATTTTTACTTTAATTAGTACTGCTCTAGGTAAACCAGTCCAACCCTGCCCCCTACTGGCTATTTTTGGAGTTCCCTCTTCTGATTTGATGTTATCCAAAAGTGAATTAGATTCTATTGCTGTTGCCGCTCTCTTGGCCCGTCGTATTATTTTTTTTAGGTGGAAAGATCCCCTGCCACCCACCTTTGTGCAATGGGTGCATGATCTACTTTTCTTTTTAAAACTGGAGAAGATAAAGTTCTCTTTGCGAGGACAAACCAACGCATTTTATAAACAATGGAAAGGAAAGAGTCCTGTTGTCTCCAGTTTCCCCTTAGAAGTGATATTTCTAATTTTATTTGTTTGAAAGAATATTAGTGTTTATGCCCTTAAGATTTTCAACAATACTTTTTGTATTTTTTTATATATTTTTTTTATTTTTTTTTATTTTTTTTTGTTGTTCTCTTCCTACCATTTTTACTTATTTTTGTTGTGTATTATCTGTAGTTTGTTTATTTTTGTGTCTCCTGTGTTTATTGTAATAAAAAAAAAAAAGATGTACACAACGCGAGCGGAGCTGACGTCGGACATGTTTGTTTGTTTGTTTTAGAGTCTCATGTGTTTGTGGTATGTTTCAGGGTGAATTTGGCCAAAGCGTCCATGGCTCTGAGGGGCTTCCTGACCCTGGATCCTGCAGCTCTGGCCTCTTTCTGTGAGTCAGACCTTTACCATTTTATACAACATTCTTCTTAACTTATCATGGGATTTAAAGCAACTTTGTCTCTCCGCTTTGTTTTTTTCCAGTGTATTTCGTGGCACTGATCCTGTCTCTGTCTCAACAAATGACCAGCGACCGCATCAACCTCTACCCCACAGCCAACACCACGCTCTGGTACGCTTTAGTTTGGATGTAATACTTCCCATGAACAGAAAGGTGTTAAACATTATAGTCAAACTTCAAAATGGACCACAGTCGTTCATGTGTTTGGTGAACGGCTGACTCTAAATTGCCCCTAGTGGAGGCTCCAGTCGCCCCTGACCCCTAATGGGAAAAAGTGTAAGAAGATGAATGAATAAATGAGTAGTCAGTCTATATTTTCAACAGACCCCCGTCTGGATGAAGCCCTCCCCCTCTGCTGCAGCCTTACACAGCCATGAGAACTAGGATACTATGATACTTTAGACCTTTTTCGTCTCGTGTACCCCCTGGGCTTTTTTGTCATGTCATGAGTACCCCCTCCACTAATAATTCTTTAAAATTGTAATAAAAAACTTCTGTGTATATTAGTACAAAGACAATTACACATTAAATAAGTAATTATTGGCCTTCAAAATAAAATATTATATAAAAATATAACAATGGAAACCCCTATTACATTTATTTTACTATAAATTTTGAAGTTTAAAATTAACTTCAGTAAGATTAAATAATCTTAAACAAAGGAAAATTCTAACAATTTCACTGACTCCCTTTTGAAACAAGCTTTTAAATCTAAAAAACGTGACAAAATTTTAAATTCTAATAATAATCTTAAGCAGTTTCACTTCCTTTTTATCAATAAGACACTTGAGATTGTCTTTCTTAGGTTTGAGTAGTTCAATATAAACAGATGGCAAACATTTTTCATCTTGGAAATAAATTGTGAAATATTTCCAAGTGCCCCTGCAAAGTGTTTGCGTTCCCCTAGGGGTCCCCGTACCCCTGCTTTAGATGGGCTAATGGACCTACTCTTAAAGATACGGTATACAGCAGCGCTCGTACTGGTTTGAAAACGGTACTGCAGTCTAAATCAAAACAGTGGTCTCTTTTCTGATTGGACGACTGGTGATGCAGTTTTAGAACGAAACAAAAAATGTAAACAAAAACAACTTGGCCATTACGGTCAATATTGTTTTTTATTGTGAATAAAACAGCTGTACCATTGTTATCAGTAAAACCAATATTTGATTTAAATGTCAATATGTGATCCTGCCCATGTCCGTTTGCTTGTAGGCCTCCAGGTTCGGAGCAGCAGATCCTCAGGCCGTGGATCGTGGTGAACCTGGTGGTGGCTCTTCTGGTGGGGATGGCCTGGGCCGTGGTCTCCACTCGACCGGACATCGACTACACTGACGGTGGGCCACAACGAACGATACACAAAAAAATATATCAAGGGCTGAGAAATAATCTAAGGGCTGTAAGTGACCCATAGATGAAATAATTTAGTTTTTTAGACACATTTGAGCACATTTTACAACCTTTAAAAACATTATCTGACTAAAAGGAAGTGTTTCCAATAATTACTTTACTACTGCTGTAAGGAAACAGCCAAAGAGACCAGCAGAGGGCAGCAGAGTGCAAATATGTTACAGTCTAAGAGCTGTTTACTTCCTTAAACTTTTTGTCTGATGCCATTTTACTATAAAAGTAAAAATGTCTGTGAGGAATCAGTGGAAACAGAGCTGAACACTGTTTTCTGGATAAATGACTTGGGCCTGTTGTTGATTGGTCAGTGCTTCCTGGGGTGGGCGGAGGTTCGTGGGAACTGAGCGTTTTGAGACCTCGGAAACTCATTGCCAGAGAATACAGGATTGAGACTTTACCTTTTTTGAGCTTTTTACCAGGTTATAATGTTCTCTCATCAAAAACAGACCTGGAGTTGTGTTTTTTTTTTTATTAATCCTGTAAGACCTGAACAATCTGCACTCTGCTGCCCGCTGCTGGTTCTGGGCAACACTGTACATATACTCAAATATGTCAAAATATCACAAAAATATTACCAATATATTTATTGTTACTGACCATAAAACAAACTCCTATCTCTGAACATAGGATTCACAGGAAGTGTATTACTGCTGTATCATCAGAAATGTCATTACATGTTTTATAAAACCTTTTTAAAATAATAAAATATAATTTACTTTAATATCTTTCTTTTTTTTCTATAAAGTAAAGTTCACTTACAGCCTTTACAGCCTTCCGTATATAAATTTGTGCTCATGGATTATTACAACTAAAATTGTGACTGAATAAAACAAGACTCAATCAGAACAAAACCAGGACTAATCTAAGACTAAACCAGCTCCAACCAAGTCTCTTGTAAATCTTTTATATTGCACCTTTTGTTTCTGATGCATGCTCACTTTATTTTCTTGCTTTCTGCACTTTACTCTGTATTAATGTGAATTTATTTAATCTAATCTAGTTTTCTGCATGCTGCTTTGACAAACAGGTCTTTTTTATTTTATTTTTTGCAGATTTTTTGATGACGATGGAGGTGGAGGGGTATCCACGAGGAGAAGACAGCCAGGACATCCCGGCATGAACCTAACACCACTTACTTTACTTTAAGGCCCTTTGTTTTAATATGGAGCTTACAACTTACACACCTCACCCTATAATGTCAGCTGCTGTCATAAAACCATTTTGTAAATAAAAATATCACATACTGTTGTTGTTTGGCGCGTTTACAGCCTGTGGCCACACGATGGAGCTGCTGCGCCACTGAGAAGTCTCACTGCCCTCTCCATTCAGCTTCGTGATGGAATCAGTGTCGCGTTCACGGACAATGTGGACTGTGGGCCACTACGAGAAAAGAGGAAGAGGGAAAATCACCAAGTCAGAAGCTACAATAGTTTGAATAAATATCAGAAAAATCAGTGTTTTGAGTAAAAATAAGCTCAAATACATAAGATACTGAAGATTACTGTTTGCGACAAAGGAAATATTTTTCTCTCCCACAAAAATCTGTTTGTTTAAAAGGTTTTATTCAGACCTGCAGTGGTTACAAGCAGATAAAACTGGTACAGGTCTAAATCAGGACTAAACCAAGTCTAAAGAAGATTCAAACCCAAACTAATCAAACCAGGTCTTGTGGTCCAACCTGGTCGCTTGTAAATAAATTATATTGCACATTTTGTTTTTGATGCATGCTCACGTTATTTTCTTGCTTTCTGCACTTTATTCTGCAGAGCTGCCTTAACAAGAAAATTTGTGAGATAAAAAATAATCAATCTAATCTAATCTAGGACTAACCTGGATCTAAATCAGGACTAAACCAGGACAAATCAAGAACTAAACCAGGTCTACACCAGGACTAAACTCGTCTCTATAGGTTTTTACCTGAAATATAACTTTTTTTTTCTCAATGACCTTTTTTTCCTCTCACAAACTGTCTAGACTTTTAGCTAATTAATATTATTTTTGAGGTTTTTACAGACGGATTTGTAGATATAGCCTTTATTATTCCCAGCCTGATTTACTGGGAATTTTACTCCTAAAACGAGACAAAAAATGCAATCTTCTAAAAAGGATATCCATGATTAAAAAATCTGGGCACAGAAAAGGAGAAGCAAAACGAAATAAAACACGAATAGCTACATTAAACTTTTTGCACAAAACCTCAGGTAATGGGACTTTAACGCACCACGCAGTCGCCCTATGTCGGTCTTTTACAGTAGAACAGAGAGGTAGTTGGTATTTCCCACCGCCCCTGAACGCCTCACACTCACTCGGCTCCAGTGCGCGTCGCGGACGGAGCGCATCAGGAGGACTCGTAGTAAAAAGCCATGTAAAGATGGCGGAGTTACAAATGCTGCTGGAGGAGGAGATCCCTGCGGGGCGCAGGGCGCTGCTGGACAGCTTCACCAACCTGGAGCGCGTGGCCGACTACTGCGAGACCAACTATGTCCAGGTACGAGCCCCGGAATGTCCCGACAGCCACTGCGGCGCACTGGCAAGTTTTTTTTGGGGGGGGGAGTGAAGGTAGAAAGCGCAAGAGAGGAGGAGGAGGAGGAGGAGGAGGAGGAGGAGGAGGAGGAGGAGGAGGAGGAGGAGGTGGGCGGTGAAGGGAGGACTGTGGAGCCCCGTTATGTGGCGGCTCTCAGCAGCGCGCAAGAGCCAAGGGACCCCGGGTTTGTTAGGCGTAAGAGCAGGGGTCCTCAAAGTTTACACGGCAGAGAGAAGCAGGTCTAAACCAGGTCTGGGTTCAGGACTGAGCTAGGACTAAACCAGGTCTAAACTAGGACTGAATCAGGGCTAAAATCAGGAGGAAACCAGGTCTAAATCAGGTCTAAACCAGGTCTAAACCAGGTCTAAACTAGGACTGAATCAGGGCTAAAATCAGGAGGAAACCAGGTCTAAACTAGGACTAAATCAGGGCTAAAATCAGGAGGAAACCAGGTCTAAACTAGGACTGAATCAGGGCTAAAATCAGGACTAAACCAGGTCTAAACTAGGACTAAATCAGGGCTAAAATCAGGAGGAAACCAGGTCTAAACTAGGACTGAATCAGGGCTAAAATCAGGAGGAAACCAGGTCTAAACTAGGACTGAATCAGGGCTAAAATCAGGAGGAAACCAGGTCTAAACTAGGACTGAATCAGGGCTAAAATCAGGACTAAACCAGGTCTAAACTAAGACTAAATCAGGGCTAAAATCAGGAGGAAACCAGGTCTAAACTAGGACTGAATCAGGGCTAAAATCAGGAGGAAACCAGGTCTAAACTAGGACTGAATCAGGGCTAAAATCAGGAGGAAACCAGGTCTAAACTAGGACTGAGTCAGGGCTAAAATCAGGACTAACCCAGGTCTAAACTAGGACTAAATCAGGGCTAAAATCAGGAGGAAACCAGGTCTAAACTAGGACTGAATCAGGGCTAAAATCAGGAGGAAACCAGGTCTAAACTAGGACTGAATCAGGGCTAAAATCAGGAGGAAACCAGGTCTAAACTAAGACTGAATCAGGGCTAAAATCAGGAGAAAACCAGGTCTAAACTAAGACTGAATCAGGGCTAAAATCAGGAGGAAACCAGGTCTAAACTAGGACTGAATCAGGGCTAAAATCAGGAGGAAACCAGGTCTAAACTAAGACTGAATCAGGGCTAAAATCAGGAGAAAACCAGGTCTAAACTAAGACTGAATCAGGGCTAAAATCAGGAGGAAACCAGGACTACACCAGGTCTAAATCAGGACACATAAGGATTCTAGGATTAAACTTGGACTAAACCAAGACTAAACCAGGCCTAATCCCTGTTTAAATCAGGACAAACGAAGGACTAAACCAGGTCTGAATCAGGCCTAAACTAGCTCTAAACCAGGACTAATCTAAGACTAAATCATGTCTAAACTAGGACTAAACCAGGTTGAAAATCAAGCCTAAACCAGGACCAGTGTAGGCCAAAACCAAGACTGAACCAGGGGTAATCTAAGATTAAACCAGGTCTAAAATAGAACTAATGCAGGTCTAAACGAAATCAGGACTAAACCAGGGCTAACTTAGGACTAAACCAGGATTAACTATGGACTAAACCAGGGTTAACTGAAGACTAAACCAGGGTTAACTATGGACTAAACCAGGGTTAACTGAGGACTAAACCAGGGTTAACTATGGACTAAACCAGGGTTAACTAAGGACTAAACCAGGGTTAACTATGGACTAAACCAGGGTTAACTGTGGACTAAACCAGGGTTAACTATGGACTAAACCAGGGTTAACTGAGGACTAAACCAGGGTTAACTGAGGACTAAACCAGGGTTAACTGAGGACTAAACCAGGGTTAACTATGGACTAAACCAGGGTTAACTGAGGACTAAACCAGGGTTAACTGAGGACTAAACCAGGGATAACTATGGACTAAACCAGGGTTAACTAAGGACTAAACCAGGGTTAACTGAGGACTAAACCAGGGTTAACTGAGGACTAAACCAGGGTTAACTATGGACTAAACCAGGGTTAACTGAGGACTAAACCAGGGTTAACTATGGACTAAACCAGGGTTAACTGAGGACTAAACCAGGGTTAACTATGGACTAAACCAGGGTTAACTGAGGACTAAACCAGGGTTAACTGAGGACTAAACCAGGGTTAACTATGGACTAAACCAGGGTTAACTAAGGACTAAACCAGGGTTAACTGAGGACTAAACCAGGGTTAACTGAGGACTAAACCAGGGTTAACTATGGACTAAACCAGGGTTAACTAAGGACTAAACCAGGGTTAACTATGGACTAAACCAGGGTTAACTGAGGACTAAACCAGGGTTAACTATGGACTAAACCAGGGTTAACTGAGGACTAAACCAGGGTTAACTGAGGACTAAACCAGGGTTAACTGAGGACTAAACCAGGGTTAACTATGGACTAAACCAGGGTTAACTGAGGACTAAACCAGGGTTAACTATGGACTAAACCAGGGTTAACTGAGGACAAAACCAGGGTTAACTATGGACTAAACCAGGGTTAACTAAGGACTAAACCAGGGTTAACTATGGACTAAACCAGGGTTAACTGAGGACTAAACCAGGGTTAACTATGGACTAAACCAGGGTTAACTGAGGATTAAACCAGGGTTAACTAAGGACTAAACCAGGGTTAACTATGGACTAAACCAGGGTTAACTATGGACTAAACCAGGGTTAACTGAGGACTAAACCCGGGTTAACTGAGGACTAAACCAAGGTTAACTATGGACTAAACCAGGGTTAACTGAGGACTAAACCAGGGTTAACTATGGACTAAACCAGGGTTAACTGAGGACTAAACCAGGGTTAACTATGGACTAAACCAGGGTTAACTGAGGACTAAACCAGGGTTAACTATGGACTAAACCAGGGTTAACTGAGGACTAAACCAGGGTTAACTATGGACTAAACCAGGGTTAACTGAGGACTAAACCAGGGTTAACTGAGGACTAAACCAGGGTTAACTGAGGACTAAACCAGGGTTAACTATGGACTAAACCAGGGTTAACTAAGGACTAAACCAGGGTTAACTGAGGACTAAACCAGGGTTAACTGAGGACTAAACCAAGGTTAACTGAGGACTAAACCAGGGTTAACTAAGGACTAAACCAGGGTTAACTATGGACTAAACCAGGGTTAACTATGGACTAAACCAGGGTTAACTGAGGACTAAACCAGGGTTAACTGAGGACTAAACCAGGGTTAACTGAGGACTAAACCAGGGTTAACTGAGGACTAAACCAGGGTTAACTATGGACTAAACCAGGGTTAACTGAGGACTAAACCAGGGTTAACTGAGGACTAAACCAGGGTTAACTGAGGACTAAACCAGGGTTAACTGAGGACTAAACCAGGGTTAACTATGGACTAAACCAGGGTTAACTGAGGACTAAACCAGGGTTAACTGAGGACTAAACCAGGGTTAACTGAGGACTAAACCAGGGTTAACTGAGGACTAAACCAGGGTTAACTATGGACTAAACCAGGGTTAACTATGGACTAAACCAGGGTTAACTGAAGACTACACCAGGGTTAACTAAGGACTAAACCAGGGTTAACTAAGGACTAAACCAGGGTTAACTATGGACTAAACCAGGGTTAACTATGGACTAAACCAGAGTTAACTGAGGACTAAACCAGGGTTAACTATGGACTAAACCAGGGTTAACTATGGACTAAACCAGGGTTAACTGAGGACTAAACCAGGGTTAACTGAGGACTAAACCAGGGTTAACTATGGACTAAACCAGGGTTAACTGAGGACTAAACCAGGGTTAACTATGGACTAAACCAGGGTTAACTGAGGACTAAACCAGGGTTAACTGAGGACTAAACCAGGGTTAACTGAGGACTAAACCAGGGTTAACTGAGGACTAAACCAGGGTTAACTATGGACTAAACCAGGGTTAACTGAGGACTAAACCAGGGTTAACTATGGACTAAACCAGGGTTAACTGAGGACTAAACCAGGGTTAACTATGGACTAAACCAGGGTTAACTGAGGACTAAACCAGGGTTAACTGAGGACTAAACCAGGGATAACTGAGGACTAAACCAGGGTTAACTATGGACTAAACCAGGGTTAACTGAGGACTAAACCAGGGTTAACTGAGGACTAAACCAGGGTTAACTATGGACTAAACCAGGGTTAACTGAGGACTAAACCAGGGTTAACTGAGGACTAAACCAGGGTTAACTATGGACTAAACCAGGGTTAACTGAGGACTAAACCAGGGTTAACTGAGGACTAAACCAGGGTTAACTAAGGACTAAACCAGGGTTAACTAAGGAATAAACCAGGGTTAACTGAGGACTAAACCAGGGTTAACTATGGACTAAACCAGGGTTAACTGAGGACTAAACCAGGGTTAACTGAGGACTAAACCAGGGTTAACTAAGGACTAAACCAGGGTTAACTATGGACTAAACCAGGGTTAACTGAGGACTAAACCAGGGTTAACTAAGGACTAAACCAGGGTTAAATATGGACTAAACCAGGGTTAACTGAGGACTAAACCAGGGTTAACTATGGACTAAACCAGGGTTAACTGAGGACTAAACCAGGGTTAACTATGGACTAAACCAGGGTTAACTATGGACTAAACCAGGGTTAACTATGGACTAAACCAGGGTTAACTGAGGACTAAACCAGGGTTAACTATGGACTAAACCAGGGTTAACTATGGACTAAACCAGGGTTAACTATGGACTAAACCAGGGTTAACTGAGGACTAAACCAGGGTTAACTGAGGACTAAACCAGGGTTAACTATGGACTAAACCAGGGTTAACTAAGGACTAAACCAGGGTTAACTATGGACTAAACCAGGGTTAACTGAGGACTAAACCAGGGTTAACTATGGACTAAACCAGGGTTAACTATGGACTAAACCAGGGTTAACTAAGGACTAAACCAGGGTTAACTGAGGACTAAACCAGGGTTAACTATGGACTAAACCAGGGTTAACTGAGGACTAAACCAGGGTTAACTATGGACTAAACCAGGGTTAACTATAGACTAAACCAGGGTTAACTATGGACTAAACCAGGGTTAACTAAGGACTAAACCAAGGTTAACTAAGGACTAAACCAGGGTTAACTAACCACTAAACCAGGGTTAACTGAGGACTAAACCAGGGTTAACTGAGGACTAAACCAGGGTTAACTAAGGACTAAACCAAGGTTAACTAAGGACTAAACCAGGGTTAACTAAGGACTAAACCAGGGTTAACTGAGGACTAAACCAGGGTTAACTGAGGACTAAACCAGGGTTAACTATGGACTAAACCAGGGTTAACTGAGGACTAAACCAGGGTTAACTAAGGACTAAACCAGGGTTAACTGAGGACTAAACCAGGGTTAACTATGGACTAAACCAGGGTTAACTATGGACTAAACCAGGGTTAACTAAGGACTAAACCAGGGTTAACTGAGGACTAAACCAGGGTTAACTAAGGACTAAACCAGGGTTAACTATGGACTAAACCAGGGTTAACTATGGACTAAACCAGGGTTAACTAAGGACTAAACCAGGGTTAACTAAGGACTAAACCAGGGTTAACTGAGGACTAAACCAGGGTTAACTAAGGACTAAACCAGGGTTAACTGAGGACTAAACCAGGGTTAACTATGGACTAAACCAGGGTTAACTATGGACTAAACCAGGGTTAACTAAGGACTAAACCAGGGTTAACTAAGGACTAAACCAGGGTTAACTGAGGACTAAACCAGGGTTAACTAAGGACTAAACCAGGGTTAACTGAGGACTAAACCAGGGTTAACTGAGGACTAAACCAGGGTTAAGTGAGGACTAAACCAGGGTTAACTATGGACTAAACCAGGGTTAACTATGGACTAAACCAGGGTTAACTAAGGACTAAACCAGGGTTAACTGAGGACTAAACCAGGGTTAACTGAGGACTAAACCAGGGTTAACTAAGGACTAAACCAGGGTTAACTATGGACTAAACCAGGGTTAACTATGGACTAAACCAGGGTTAACTAAGGACTAAACCAGGGTTAACTGAGGACTAAACCAGGGTTAACTGAGGACTAAACCAGGGTTAACTATGGACTAAACCAGGGTTAACTGAGGACTAAACCAGGGTTAACTATGGACTAAACCAGGGTTAACTATGGACTAAACCAGGGTTAACTATGGACTAAACCAGGGTTAACTGAGGACTAAACCAGGGTTAACTGAGGACTAAACCAGGGTTAACTATGGACTAAACCAGGGTTAACTGAGGACTAAACCAGGGTTAACTATGGACTAAACCAGGGTTAACTATGGACTAAACCAGGGTTAACTATGGACTAAACCAGGGTTAACTAAGGACTAAACCAGGCTTAACTATGGACTAAACCAGGGTTAACTAAGGACTAAACCAGGGTTAACTGAGGACTAAACCAGGGTTAACTGAGGACTAAACCAGGGTTAAGTGAGGACTAAACCAGGGTTAACTGAGGACTAAACCAGGGTTAACTATGGACTAAACCAGGGTTAACTGAGGACTAAACCAGGGTTAACTATGGACTAAACCAGGGTTAACTATGGACTAAACCAGGGTTAACTATGGACTAAACCAGGGTTAACTGAGGACTAAACCAGGGTTAACTATGGACTAAACCAGGGTTAACTATGGACTAAACCAGGGTTAACTAAGGACTAAACCAGGGTTAACTGAGGACTAAACCAGGGTTAACTGAGGACTAAACCAGGGTTAACTAAGGACTAAACCAGGGTTAACTATGGACTAAACCAGGGTTAACTATGGACTAAACCAGGGTTAACTAAGGACTAAACCAGGGTTAACTGAGGACTAAACACAGTCCAATCTGGAGCTTGTACTGCGAGAGCTAAGTCCTTGTTTAAATGAGGAACAGAATAGAAAAATCAGTCATATGTCAAAATAAATGACTGTAAATCCCTTGTATAGTATCTACTCAAAGCCTTGTTAGATGTTGTAAGTAGTAGTAGTAGTAGTAGTAGTAGTAGTAGTAGTATAAATGCATGAGTGCAGCCTACAAACTCCACATCTGGAGATCAGGCTGCCAGCTGCAACATGTGATTCTCATTTAGACTTTTACTATTGCACTACTGCCATATCATCAGCAGAAAATAGAAGATTACATTACAACGTATACAACAGCCTTGTACTACTCCATGTTTCATATTTTAATAACAGACCATTAACAGCCACTGAATACCTACTAATGACATTTATTTTCGATTAAACTGTATTAGGAAGGTTGTAATTTCTGTTTTCGTAGTGCGTTACAAAGAAGGACCCTTTATGTAGGAATGTGAGAGTTTCTTGTGATTACTTTTCTGTTGGCCAAGGCACTGCTCTTCTGTGGGTTTTTGCAGAGACCCAAACACGTTGGTACTGTGAGTTCTGGAGGAGTGCACGAGAGCGAGTGTGGGCTCTGACAACTGTGGAGCTGATCTCACACCTGCTCAGACTCAGACTCTGACTCACAGAGATCTGCTGCTCTGCTGTCTGAGACTGGCAAACAAATACAAACAGAAATCCAGCACGCAAGGCCTCCGTAGTTGTTGTTTTTGTCAGCGTCCGAGTCTTTGCTTTGACCCGCCCATAGTCACTAATTTTATTGATTTTCTAGAAATGTCGAAAAAACACAATTTCGCAATTACACTGTTTCCATTGAATCATAAGCGAATAAAAACAAACCTACTCTCGCGATAAGTCATTCAAAACCATGGCGACGGATGTAAACATTACTTTGAGCATTACATTACTTTTGATTACTTACAGCAGATATATCCATGTTTCAGCCACGGCACTAGCGCTCATCATCAGCCGTCAAAGGAGACGTCGGCGTCTTATAGACCCTTTTCACGTGACGTCAGACAACTTCCAGTTTTGAGACGATGGGATGTATCTTCATTTCCGGTGCAGCGATTTTCAAATGAATATTTACCCACAAAACGTTCAAAACTTGTGAAAGGATATTAATTCTTCAACGAAGGATACTTGGATTATGAAGTGAGTGCTTTGTTATGTAGCTAGATAGCGTTAGCAACATGGCTAAGTGATAGAGCTGCGCTATAAAACAGTGTTAGATCATGTCATGATCTGAGTTTATCTGAATATTTGACAATCTGCTTATCAGGAAATACCACTGGATAGTACTACAGTATATTTTCATTTAGTAAAGCTCTGTGCTCGAACACTGACTCTGCTGTAGTCATCAGTCTGTGACAAAATGATAGACTTTTCAGGTCTAATTAGAAGTTCATTGCAGTACTATGCAGTGAGCCTTTCAGACAAGCAGACTGTCATTCATTTAGATCGTAACATAATCTAATATTGTTTTATCGCACACCCCGTTAGACCTATTGCTAACGCTACAGCATTAACAACTACTAGCTTTAGCTACAAGACAAAACACTTACCTTCATAATCAAATAAGTAACCCTCGATGAAAAATGTATATCCCTTTTTGAGTTTCTGTACATCATGTAGCCTTATATTTGGCCAATTTTTAAGACTCCGAGTAAATTCCTTACTGGCGAGCAGCAGCACCGGAAATGAAGATACATCCCATCGTCTCAAAACGGAAGTTGTCTGACGTCATCGTGAAAAGGGTCTATTCAGGCCATGGAGCGACAGGCCCCTTATACATGGGAGCGGCTACGTATGAAGCGTTTTTAGGAAATTGTAGGCGATTTTACAGAAGAGCTGTGGATTCAACATTTCCGAATGACACGCTCAACTTTTGCTGAGCTGTGCGATGCTGTGGGACCTCTTGTGCCCCAGGCAGCCAGTATCCTGTCGTTGGTCACGTGACTCATTTAATTCGACAAAAGTGTTTCCATTGCAGTTTTGCGAAATATGTCAATTTCGATACGCCTGAAAAACCACCTCATCCAAGCGCAAAAACTTTTTTTCGATAAATGCGAGTTTTTTCAAAATTGTCGTGTTTCCATTAGGCAAATTTATATTCGCAAATCCAATTTGCGCAATTTGATGGTCAATGGAAACGCAGCTAGTGTCACATTGATTGTTATTGCTATTGCCAATGACCTCATGATGCGCATCACGATACAAAGCAAGGTCTAACACGTACACTAAATGGATGTTTTCTGTATTACGGCTAACTGTGATATAATCTAACCAACTCTGGCATTAGAATAATCATGTTCCTCCATCTTTGTTTACTATTAAAGGCTCATTTATACTTAGGGATCTAACGATTCTTTGTAAATCGGCTAAAAATCTATGCATAAGAGAGAAATTTTGAAGTGGTGCGGAAAAAAATTAGTCGCGATATCCGTTTAAACAGCGTGCAGGCCACCAAAGTATAACGGTGCGTAATCTGGCTCACGTATTTGGTGCTAGACATCATTACCTGACCATTTTACAGAAGAGAAACATGCATTTATATAAACTTTTAGTTTACAGAACTCATAAAATCATGAGCCTGACACTGGAAACGTGAAAACACTGCACAAGAGTTTCATTACTCAGAGCGGCTCAGAAGAGCGCTCCCTCACCTCTCGCACAGACGGAGGAGCGCACACACAGCGCACAGGGAAAAACAACAACAACAACAACACCAAGCCCAGGACAGAGACATCTGAAGGTTTTATTTAGGCTGCACCTGTTTGCTCCATTTACCATCGTTCAGAAAGTAGCTTGTTGTTAGCAGCGAGCTAAAGCTAAGCTAAGTGGCTAACAACAGACTGACTGAGGAGAGGATTCATGATGAGCTGCTTCTCTCTGCATCGCTTGCTACTGAAGTGTCTCTGTTTTAGGAGGAGAGTAGAGAGATGTTAATAAATGTGGCTAAAAAAATGTTTTATATAATTTTTTTTTAAATAAATTTTTACATGGCACTGTTTTAATATCTAATTTTAAATCCAATTTCTGTTAGTAAGAAATATACAACAATTTAATTTTGATAAGGAGACACAAATATGCTCTGTAAAAAAATCCTTTTGGTCATAATTATACTGCAACTAAATCTGCAAATAAAAATTGTGAAAAATCGCAATCGTGAACATAAAATCGTGAATCGAATCGTGACTTCAGTGAATCGTTACATCCCTAATTATACTTGATGCTAGATACGCATTTGGATACAGACGCAGCACTCTGTCCGTCTTCTGCGTTCATTCTGCTCTACTTTGGTTGGTGGAGCTTGTGGATATGGATAAAGTGATAAACCGCTCAAAAGTCACAGCAGAAGAAACGACTGAACTTTTTAAGCAGTGACTAGAAAAAGTTAGTCACAGTTTATTCAAAGACAAATCGACCACTGCTGTTTTTGCCTCATTTTCTTGCCTCTTTTTCAATAAATGTGGCTTAAAACCTCCATCAGAGCCGCCATGTTTGTTTTTTTTCTTCCGTCGTGGTAAAATCTTTGACTGTCGCCGATCGCCCCCTACTGGTCATTTAACATAACACACAGGCTGACATAGAAAACGGTTGAAAGTATAAACGCTGTGACTCCAACAACACTTGGAACGAACAATCAGACCTATTAAGACGTATGATGTGTGCTGCCACCTATGGCAGAAATGTGCACTGCACTGTAGGAAACAGCTTTTTAAAACTTTCATTCCAGCTATTTATAATAAAGGATTAACATAATTTAAAAAGCTAGGGCTGCATGATACGGCGAAAACATGAGATATTCGATAACTATGTTGAAAATTGCGATAACAATATTATTACAATATTTGAAAATAGAGCCTACTTTGTGAACATATTAAGTTAAATTCACTACATTTCACAAAAATGTAAGTTCCTGTATTTACAAGTCACAATCTAAACTTAACACAGACTAAACCAGGAATAAAACAAGGCTAAGCTGTGACTAAATTAATTAAATTACCACTAAAACTGGACTTTTTAAACATTTTTATTTAGTCACAACACATGTTCTTTTAAGGCTCTGGTGGAAAATGATTCTTCAGTGTAAATCTTCAGTGTAAGACCACAGCGTTACTGCGATATATTTAGATTCTTACGATATGATATCATGTTTGCTGATATTGCGATAACGAAAATTTTACGATATATTGTGCAGCTCTATAAAAAGCCACATTGACACAGCAGCATGTGCATCGATGCGTGTATCGTCTCCAAAAACTCCACAATATCTTCCCATGGGTGGTCAAACATTATTCCCCAAAGAAAAATGCATACTTTCTGTTTCGTAAACACAATCACCAAGTCAAACCCAGTGTATCAGATATATTCTTGGCGGCCAGTCCTCCCCGTGTTTGTGAGTCGGCGGTGGGCCGTGGACAGATTGCAGTGTTCAGTCGTCAGCTCTGACTCACAGCGAGGACCTCCTGCCGCTCAGTGGAAACACATGGGCCAGCTGCAGGAGGTTTTATATTGGACCAAATACAAATACATTGTGTTTGAGCAGAGAAGCCAAGAACAGCTCCTGACTGTGGAGGCGGTGCGTGCTGCTCAAGGACCGGGAACACAAGAGCAGAGAGTGGGATTTCTTTACTGTGGGCAGGAGAGAGATTTAACAGCAAAAGGTATAGTTACAGGAGAAACTTCTGTTAGCAGTCTAATAACAGTTTGTGAGTCTGCAGACGTGGGTAGAGTTGCCAAATACTGTTCTAATATTACTCAAGTAGAAGTAAAAAGTAGTCATCTGCCATGGTAAAGCTCAGTTGGTGGAGCTTTTTTTAACCCTGACATTTTGATCTAAAACTGACTAGAAGACACATTATATTTCCAAAAGTATTCAGTCACCACCCAAATAAGTGAATGTGGATTATGGTGTGGGGTTGTTTTCAGGAGCTTTTTTTTGTTTATCTTGGACAGGGTAACATTTTATACATATACAATATACAAAAGAACAATCAAAATTGTAACGTCCAAGAAGGAGTGGGGGGAAGAAAACTTATTTAACCCCACCCCCATTACTCATCTGTACATATTGACATAAGTAAAGAAAAAAATCACTTCCATTTTTCCATGATAATTCTTATCTGTTATAAACTCTTTTTTCTTTTTTTTTTACTTGGAGACAAGTAACCATATAGTTAAGGATACAGGACCTGAATACTAATACCAGCAATAGTAAGAAAGCACATACCAGCAATGGTAAAAAAATAAATTAAAAAAGCGCATACCAGTGATGGTAAGAGAAGCAAGTACCATAAGGTAAGAAAAAAACACATTCTATGATAAGAGATGTTCCAGCAGAACTAGTTTTGCAGAAGACAGTGATGGAATTACCTTAGACACTCTCCATATTCTGTGACCAGACCATATTTTTGTAATGTAATTTAAACGTATTGACACTTTGGTATTGCTTGTAGAGTTTGTCCAGACTGTTCCAGAGTTTCACTCCACGTACAGACATGCAAAAACCTTTTTTTGGTGGTTCTCACTCTAGATTTTGGACAATTCCAACATGACTGCACCAGAGCACAGAGCACGCTCCATAAAGACCTGGATGAGTGAGAACTGGACTGAACCTGCACAGAGTCCTGACCTCAACCTGACAGAACTCCTTTGGGAGGGATTAGAGCCTAGACTTTCTCGTCCAACATCAGTGGCGTAGGGATGTCACCTAAAGCTGGGGACACACTACACGATTTTTTTGCCCGATTTTATAACGATTCACAGTTGCGTCGAGTCTTTACCAGTCAACAACAGTTGCAGGGAATCGTAATCACCAGTCGGCCCTGAAATCCAAAAGAAAGACTTTTTTACTCAGGGACTCAGTAGATAACTGTATCCAATTTCAGTGGGCTATGAGAAATACATTTTTTCACCTGCAAGTTCGGGGCGTGGCTATGCTAATATGTCCCCTGGCCACACCCCAAAACCTTTGAGAATGATTTTAACAACTTTAGATTAGAGCCCGGCCGATATATTGGCCGGCCCATAATATCGGCCGATATAGCCTATTAGAAAATTATCGGGAATCGGCTGAAATCTGGCCGATATCCGCCGATATATTTAGTACTATCTTTATTGTGTGCTGGAACACTGGAATAAAACCTGTTTACATGCAAATGATGGCCATCTACTATTTGTCAATCAGTGTTTCCAAGCAGTTGGGCTTTTACTCTGCAGTTCATAGGAAACAGCCCAAATCACCTTCCCATGTCCCAAAAAGCTCAAAAATGCAATAAAATATTTTGCTACTTTCTCTGCAATAAAACCTCAGAACAAAAATTCAAAATGCATTTTGTAGTTCTCCACATGCTCTACCTGCAGAGCAAGTTTAAATGAAATTTAAGTTAAATTTAGTTAAAGCTAAATAAAATAAATAAATATAATACATAATAATACCCCCCACACCAATGCCTACTACAACCTACATAACAGTCAGCATAAAGAACAATAAGCAGCTTTCTACAACATTTTAAAAAGATGTTTATTATATATATAAAGTGGCCTGGGGTGTACTCGCCATATTCATGTAAACAAGAGCAGAAAGAAAAATGCTTCAAAATACTTTTTCCTAATGTATAACTGTATCGGCCGATGTATCGGATATTGGTATTTTTTTTGTTGCCTAATATCGGTATCGGCATCGGCCTAAAAAAAAAAAAAATCCATATCGGTCGGGCTCTACTTTAGATGTTCGTAATGTCCAGAGTTTGGAGCCTGTGGGATTTAAAACCTGGGAGAAGTTTGTTAAAATAGGATGTGGACAATCGACCGTAACAGTGCCCCCCTCTGGTGCCGGAAGTAAATTTCATATTCATTTTCCCATAAACTTTTCGAAAAATGCCTTTTATTAAGAGTTTAAAAGCTCGGCGGAGGCTAATGAGCTGTGTGCTAACTCATGATATAATGACATGATTAATTTCAATCAAAAACTTTAAAATGCAGCAAAATGTGTTTGTAACTTTTCTTTACGACAAGTTTCAGATACGCGTTTATTGCGAAATTAATCGTTTTATGGTCATGAGTTACCGTGTGCTGATTAGCCTTCCACAACCGTTAAACTTTTAATGTATGGATTTTTCCTAAAAGTCAATAATGCCCGCCTTCTTTTGGAGATATGGCGTGGTTTCCATAGATCCCCCCCCCCCCCCCCCCCCAATTTCACTTGGCTTTGAAAAACAAAATTTGTTACTTCTCAAATTACAGCTGAGAGTCTGACCTTTAAGCACATATTAATTATATAACTGTATTTTTAATATGTCAGCTTAAAACTTGTGTCAGTGTCCAAATACTGATCGACTAAAGCTGGGGACACTTCACGATGTTCTCAGTGGTTACAGATTCTGAAAAGACCAGGAGCTCACACTAACGACTTCTGACGACTGAAAGACTGCGCCTCACACACTACAAGATCTGCTGAGGCCGCAACTGTCGCCAACCAAACGCAGCAAACTCTGGACACAACTAAATGGTAAACAAACATGGAGCTACCTGGGTCGCTGTTGCCGTTGTGAGCAGCTTTCTGTTTGGAAAAAAGGAAAAAGAAAAAACGTCTCTGTATCCAGTTTCACTTGGGTAGCGCTCAACTTTCTTCGGTGTTTGCCGTGGTTGTTTATGTTTTCTTCTTCTTCAAATTTTCCTGCTGCTTCCTGTTGCGTCGTCTTCGTTCTCTGATGCTATAGACCCTTTTCACGTGACGTCAGACAACTTCCGTTTTGAGACGATGGGATGTATCTTCATTTCCGGTGCCGCGCTTCTCCCATAAGAAATTCACCCAGACTTTTTTAAAATTGCCGTTTACAAGTTTACACAATATACAGCGATTTTCAAATGAATATTTACCCACAAAACGTTCAAAACTTGCGAAAGGATATTAATTCTTCAACGAAGGATACTTGGATTATGAAGTGAGTGCTTTGTTATGTAGCTAGATAGCGTTAGCAACATGGCTAAGTGATAGAGCTGCGCTATAAAACAGTGTTAGATCATGTCATGATCTGAGTTTATCTGAATATTTGACAATCTGCTTATCAGGAAATACCACTGGATAGTACTACAGTATATTTTCATTTAGTAAAGCTCTGTGCTCGAACTCTGACTCTGCTGTAGTGATCAGTCTGTGACAAAATAATAGACTTTTCAGGTCTAATTAGAAGTTCATTGCAGTACTATGCAGTGAGCCTTTCAGACAAACAGACTGTCATTCATTTAGATCGTAACATAATCTAATATTGTTTTATCGCACACCCCGTTAGACCTATTGCTAACGCTACAGCATTAACAACTACTAGCTTTAGCTAGAAGACAAAACACTTACCTTCATAATCAAATAAGTAACCCTCAATGAAAAATGTATATCCCTTTTCAAGTTTCTGTACATCATGTAGCCTTATATTTGGCCAATTTTTAAGACTCCGAGTAAATTCCTTACTGGCCAGCAGCAGCACCGGAAATGAAGATACATCCCATCGTCTCAAAACGAAAGTTGTCTGACATCATCGTGAAAAGGGCCTATTTCCTGTCCCATCAGCTGTTTCTCATCGGCCGCTGGACTCCATGAATTCCCAGTTGGATGTAAACGTCCCACACTACAGGAGTGTTGCTTGCGACTGAGGTCAGGCCGGGTTTTTGCGCCGATTCGAGACTGAACATCACACACTAACGGATTTCAGGTCCAGTGATTACGATTCCCTGCAGCAGTGTTGATGGTACAGACTCGGCACAACTGGGAATCGTTATAAAATTGTGCAAAATAATCATGTAGTGTGTCCCCAGCTTTAACTGTAGGAGTATGATTATTAGCACTGTCCTGAGCTGATGAAAGATGTGCATGCATAAGTTAATGGGTAAAAAAGGCCTGTACTGTCAATTGCAGGGCTAATCAATCACACATTCATTTATTTTTTGGGAATTAATACTGTATTTAAACTCCAAAATCATCTTAACATGAACAAAGACAACCTCAGCATCTTCAGCTCTGCCTTAGCCGTATTTTGGTGATGCATTACCTCTCCCCTCCCCTCAGCTCTGGACAGTTGTAAGCTGTGGTGTAGCCTTATGTTGTTTTTTTTTTTACGCCACAAATCTCATCTCAGAAAATGGGACAGGAGCAATCAGAGCGTGCGCTTGCGTCTAATTCGATTTACTATATTAAACTGGTTAAATCGAAGTGGGCGAACACAAACGGGAGCAGATGTGGCGGTCGGAGTTTGGCCGAGGTTGTTTTTTTGCCCCGAAGGTTGGACTACAACTGGGTCAGACTCACGGCTCTGTGGGACGAGGGGACGAGGACAGAGGAATGAAGTGATGAAGGGAATAGGGACTAATGATGCTTCCACTCTCAAAATAATTATGTAAATGTTCTTCAGAGGGGACAAAGGCTGGAGGACAAAGCAGGAGCAAGGATTGTATTGTCCTGTGAAGCTTTTCTTTACTTACTTTTACAGTAACGTTACCGTTTAAACAAGCAGGGATCTTCTAGTTCAGGGGTAAAAGCTCTTTCTGTTGAGCCCTTTTATCTCAAGACAATGGTAAAGAATCCACAAGAGCTGCTCATTTGTTACTAATACTGGAGTTTGTGTCTTTGGCCCTATCTCGCAATGGTACAGAATCCTTATTTCATTTTAAATTAAACTTCAATTTCATAAACTTCATTTTTTAAATCACAGAAGCTACAATTTCTTTTACTGATATGACATTTACACAGAAAGTCTGTGTTCTTGCGTTTATTTGGCATGGGTTTTGTGCCAGATGCCCTCCCTGGTGCTTGTTGTGCGTGGCTTGTAACTCCTATAATGAATGGGACGTATTTATTGTTCTAAAATATTAAAATGATGGGTTATTGTAAATCCTGTAGGAAGGAAAATCGAAGCAGAGCTGTGATTTTTACTGATTTACTTCATGAATAAACAAAACTAAAGGTTTTGTTACACGACAAACAGCTGGTCCCACATATAGGCCTGGAGGTGTTGTATTGTATTGATCATATTTCTTAGAGAGTAACACTTTTTTTTTAAATTAAAGATCCCATATTCTGCTTTTTTCAGGATTTCTGAAATAGTTTTGGACTCCTTTAATTAATATTTCAGGTTAAAATAATGTTTATGCATCGGAAATGTTTTCTTTGGGGAGCTGTTACTTTGACTTCGTAGAGAACGCTTGGATTAGGAGTCTGTCGCCCCCTGCTGGCTACGGTGGGGAATGGACAGAGCATAAAATGCCTATTTATCACAGCTATTAGCAACATGATGCTAACAGATAGATTTGTGAGCTGATGCTTCGTAGTGAGGGAGGTTTAAGGCTGAAATGATCCTGGTTTCATGTTTCTATGTCATGAACAAAACATCACCATCGACCTCACTGTGAGTCAAAGATGGCAGTAAATATAAAAACTACAGGTCTTTGCTGGGTTATTATTCATTTTAGACATTTTCAGTCTAACAGACCTGAATAATACGTTGTTCATTTGCTGCAAATACTAACTGTTAGCTAGCATTTTAGCTTTCTTTTTTACTTTTCTGGATAATCATGAATGAATTATTAATGAAAACCTGTGTAGTCTTTGCCTCTGTAACTCTCACTACATCCACAAATGTGAAATTTAGTGAGCTTGATGAAAACGCTCACTTCCTTTTGCCTTAGACAAGTTCTAACCAGATATTCCACTTTTCATCTATAGGGGACCTTTAAGATGAATTCTGGTGAAAGCATAGCCTTTGTTGAATACATAATACATAATCTATCCAAAAACAAGGAGCAGACGAGAGAGAGAGCTCCTCCAAACATGATCTTTTATACTAATTTTCATATGTCCATGAAAATAACCAGTTATTATTTGTCTAGGTCAGCCATTCCCAAAGTCAGGACTGTCATGGCCCCCTTAAATTTCTGAAAATCACTCGCGGACCCCCAACGATAAAACTTCCCTCTATTTAAAGACTCTGCCGTGTTTTTCTCCATGTTTTTTATTTTTATAGAAAACAAAGTTACTAAGTGACTAAAAGTTGTTTTAAAGTAATATTTTAAACAAGTATACATGTTTTTTTATGGTACTTAATATTAATATTTTCATTGACTTTTTATATTTTTATATGTTTTATTTGTTTTTATGAACCAAAACCATGTGTCTGAAATAATAATAATAAAAAAAATTATAATAAATTCAAATTGAATTTAATTGGGGGCCCCCTGTAGTACCTTTGCAGACCCCCAGGGGGCCCCAGACCCCACTTTGGGAACCACTGGTCTAGATAGTTGCTACTCAGATTTAGTTTGTAAACAGTTTGTCACAGCCACCAAAGTTCATCCAGGTCATTATTATGGACTTCTATAAACCATGATGTAATGTAGGCAGCCTGGGACACGCCCATCATGTCATGTTTAACCACGCCCACTAAACTCCGCCCCCTAGTGGTAGTTACACTAAACTACAATTGGGAACCAAACTCTGTCCCTCTGTGTTTTATCTTCTCTACAGTGAGGCCCAGTGTTTCCCTCACAGTCACACATTTCTCAAAGAACACATGAAGATGAACACATGAAGATGAACACATGAAGATGAACACATGAAGATGAACACATGACATTATTACGTTTTTACTATGAATGAATGAATGAATTTATTGAACATAAATACAATATACATTAACAAAAATTAGTCATTAATTTAAGGTATACAGATAACAAATATACATTTCATATTTTTAAAGAGACAAAAACAAAGTATTTAATGTTCAAAAGGAGCAGAATGAAGCTAAGTTTATTTATTTCTACCCCTTTTTTACAATTTATCCATGATCATAATCAGCAATATGTACAAACAAAATCTACTAAAACTTCTTACACAGAGTCAGTTTCCAAACAAACCACACTGGAACAATATCAATAAAAAGTCTTAACATCTTTCCTCACTCAGGCTATTTCTCTAATAATGATTTTTTATACATCATTCTAAATTGAAATATGTTTTTGGATTTGTTTAAACGTCTCTTCAAGATTATTCCACAAATTTACTCCACATATGGCTGTACTCATTTGTCTCACTGTTGTGCGTACTTTTACTTTTTTAAAGTTTAACTCCGCCCTCAGAACGTAGCCCCCTTCTCTTTCTTTAAACATGTGTTGTATACTTCCTGGAAGCAAACAGTTTCTTACTTTATACATTATTTGAGCAGTTTTAAACTTTATTAAATCCATAAATTTCAGTATATATTATATTCACTATAATAAATATTTGAAATTATATGATGCTTGATTATACATATAACCAGCAAAATGTGAATAATTTACATAGATTACTGAAAGCTTGAGTGCACATTTAATACTCAGCATAAAACCATAAGAAAACCAACCCTCGGTCTTACAATGACCTAAAGCAGTGGTTCCCAAAGTGGGGTCCGGGACCCCCTGGGGGTCCATGAAGGTACTACAGGGGGGCCTCCAGAGGCTGTCTATTTCAATTTGAATTTATTTTATTTTATTTATTATTATTATTATTATTATTATTATTATTTCAGACACATGTTTTGGTTCATAAAAACAAATAAAACATACAAAAATATAAAAAGTCAATGAAAATATGAAGTACCTAAAAACATCGGAAATTAATTACAGTTGTATATTTGTTTTAAAATATTATTTTAAAACAACTTTTAGTCAGTAATCAGTGCTTTTGTAATGTTTTTATTAAAAAAAAAATAAAAAATAAAAAAAACACAGCAGAGTCTTTGAATAGAGGGAAGTTTTATCGTTGGGGGTCCGCGAGGGATTTTCAGAAATTTAAGGGGGCCATGACAGTCCTGACTTTGGGAATGTCTGACCTAAAGTAACAACATTTATAGCTTTTTTAACTCCTTATCCTCTTCATCTTCTCAGTGGAGGTAAAATGACATCCATGTGTTTGCTGAACCGTTGTTGCAGTATTAAAGGGTATTGCCCCAGTGTTGGAGCAAAGCATCGAGACAAAGTTCACATGAATAAACATCAGCGTTAGTGTTTTCTGCTGCTCTGTGTCCGCTGTAGTGTGAACGCTGCCGGCCTGAATGATCTGATAGTGACCTAGATTCTGCCGCTCTCTCTGTCCTCGGCACGGGTGGATAATCTACTCACTCACGTGGTTTTTACTCAGGACACACGCGCTGCTGGAGTGTGTAACGTCAGAGTGTGTAACGTCAGTGTGTGTGACGTCAGTGTGTGTAACCTCAGAGTGTGTAACGTCAGAGTGTGTAACGTCAGAGTGTGTAACGTCAGTGTGTGTAACGTCAGAGTGTGTAACGTCAGTGTGTGTAACGTCAGAGTGTGTAACGTCAGAGTGTGTAACGTCAGTGTGTGTAACCTCAGTGTGTGTAACGTCAGAGTGTGTAACGTCAGAGTGTGTAACGTCAGTGTGTGTAACGTCAGTGTGTGTGACGTCAGTGTGTGTAACCTCAGAGTGTGTAACGTCAGAGTGTGTAACGTCAGAGTGTGTAACGTCAGTGTGTGTAACGTCAGTGTGTGTAACGTCAGTGTGTGTAACGTCAGAGTGTGTAACGTCAGTGTGTGTAACGTCAGAGTGTGTAACGTCAGAGTGTGTAACGTCAGTGTGTGTAACGTCAGAGTGTGTAACGTCAGTGTGTGTAACGTCAGTGTGTGTAACCTCAGTGTGTGTAACCTCAGTGTGTGTAACGTCAGTGTGTGTAACGTCAGTGTGTGTAACGTCAGTGTGTGTAACGTCAGAGTGTGTAACGTCAGAGTGTGTAACCTCAGTGTGTGTAACCTCAGTGTGTGTAACGTCAGTGTGTGTAACGTCAGTGTGTGTAACGTCAGTGTGTGTAACGTCAGAGTGTGTAACGTCAGAGTGTGTAACGTCAGTGTGTGTAACCTCAGTGTGTGTAACCTCAGTGTGTGTAACGTCAGAGTGTGTAACGTCAGAGTGTGTAACGTCAGAGTGTGTAACGTCAGTGTGTGTAACGTCAGTGTGTGTAACGTCAGTGTAACGTCAGTGTGTGTAACGTCAGTGTGTGTAACGTCAGAGTGTGTAACGTCAGTGTGTGTAACGTCAGAGTGTGTAACGTCAGAGTGTGTAACGTCAGTGTGTGTAACCTCAGTGTGTGTAACGTCAGAGTGTGTAACATCAGTGTGTGTAACGTCAGAGTGTGTAACGTCAGTGTGTGTAACGTCAGTGTGTGTAACGTCAGAGTGTGTAACGTCAGTGTGTGTAACGTCAGAGTGTGTAACGTCAGTGTAACGTCAGTGTGTGTAACGTCAGTGTGTGTAACGTCAGAGTGTGTAACGTCAGTGTGTGTAACCTCAGTGTGTGTAACGTCAGAGTGTGTAACATCAGTGTGTGTAACGTCAGTGTAACGTCAGTGTGTGTAACGTCAGTGTGTGTAACGTCAGTGTGTGTAACGCAGTGTGTGTAACGTCAGTGTGTGTAACGTCAGTGTGTGTAACGTCAGAGTGTGTAACGTCAGTGTGTGTAACGTCAGAGTGTGTAACGTCAGAGTGTGTAACGTCAGTGTGTGTAACGTCAGTGTGTGTAACGTCAGAGTGTGTAACGTCAGAGTGTGTAACGTCAGTGTGTGTAACGTCAGAGTGTGTAACGTCAGTGTGTGTAACGTCAGTGTGTGTAACGTCAGTGTGTGTAACGTCAGAGTGTGTAACGTCAGAGTGTGTAACGTCAGTGTGTGTAACGTCAGTGTGTGTAACGTCAGAGTGTGTAACGTCAGTGTGTGTAACGTCAGTGTGTGTAACGTCAGTGTGTGTAACGTCAGAGTGTGTAACGTCAGAGTGTGTAACGTCAGAGTGTGTAACGTCAGTGTGTGTAACGTCAGTGTGTGTAACGTCAGTGTGTGTAACGTCAGAGTGTGTAACGTCAGAGTGTGTAACGTCAGTGTGTGTGACGTCAGTGTGTGTGACGTCAGTGTAACGTCAGTGTGTGTAACGTCAGAGTGTGTAACGTCAGTGTGTGTAACGTCAGAGTGTGTAACGTCAGTGTGTGTAACATCAGTGTGTGTAACGTCAGTGTGTGTAACGTCAGTGTGTGTAACGTCAGAGTGTGTAACGTCAGTGTGTGTAACATCAGTGTGTGTAACGTCAGTGTGTGTAACGTCAGTGTGTGTAACAGTGTGTGTAACGTCAGAGTGTGTAACGTCAGTGTGTGTAACGTCAGTGTGTGTAACGTCAGTGTAACGTCAGAGTGTGTAACGTCAGTGTGTGTAACGTCAGTGTGTGTAACGTCAGTGTGTGTAACGTCAGAGTGTGTAACGTCAGTGTGTGTAACGTCAGAGTGTGTAACGTCAGTGTGTGTAACGTCAGAGTGTGTAACGTCAGAGTGTGTAACGCAGTGTAACGTCAGAGTGTGTAACGTCAGAGTGTGTAACGTCAGAGTGTGTAACGCAGTGTAACGTCAGAGTGTGTAACGTCAGAGTGTGTAACGTCAGAGTGTGTAACGCAGTGTAACGTCAGAGTGTGTAACGTCAGAGTGTGTAACGTCAGAGTGTGTAACGTCAGAGTGTGTCTGAATGAAGCAGACTCTGTGTTATACTGCAGTGTGGCGTAGACCTAGTGTCAGGGGCAAGACCGTACTGATCGAGACCAAGTCCGAGTCCAGAGTGAACTGAGACCAAGACCAAGTCCGAGTCCAGAGTGAACTGAGACCAAGACCAAGTCCGAGTCCAGAGTGAACTGAGACCAAGACCAAGTCCGAGTCCAGAGTGAACTGAGACCAAGACCAAGTCCGAGTCCAGAGTCAACTGAGACCAAGAGTCGAGACAAAAACAAAAGTGGTTCAAATACATTAATGATTATTTTATTGCAGCAGACTCCACAAACAAACATTTTTCATTTGTCTTTTTTTTTTCTTTTGATGCAGAAATCTAATTACCCTAAAATTATGAATAATAGCATTTTCTTATAATGTTTTTTTTTATTGTATCGTAGCCAATATTGTTCTTGAATCGTATTGAAACACTTCTAATTGATACATATCATATTGTTGCAAAAGCGTATCGTTACAGCCCTAGGCTATATTATATTAATTTCTTATTATATTAATTTCTTTCATAAATTTAGAAAACTGGCCCTACATATTGGTCAAAAATTGTCCCTACATATCGGCCATCGGCTGCTCTAAATTTCAAAGATTGGCATCGGCCATAGAAAAGCCCATATAGGTCGACCTCTAGAGCATTGGTTCTCAACTGGTCTGGCTTTGAGACCCACCGTCGCTCTTTATTGACAAGCCGTGACCCAAAAAAGTGTAATTTCAACTGATCAAATGTTAAAAAAAGAATGAACACAATGAACCTGAGATAGTTTACTATCAGAATGTCATAGTACGCCAACATTAAAATAACTTATTTAAAGAGGAAACCAAACAAGTGGCAATGACAGAGAGGGAACTATTCCCTTCTACATTCACTTAACTGCATTTTAATTTAGAACTTCAACTCTTCAGGTCAGTAACTTTAACCTTTTTAACCTCACTTCAACCTTAGAGGTGACCTTACAGAACTGGATTTTTTTTTTCTTTTGTTGGGTTTCTTCCATCTACCTTATGTCCCCTATTGCCACCTTCTTATTATTATTATTAAACTTTATTCATTTATTTTTTTTTGCCCTGACAAAGGCTGGCGACCCAATGAAAACAGTTCCGCGACCCACTTTTGGGTCCCAACCCACCATTTGAGAACCACTGCTCTAGAGAATACATAAAAAATATAAATTTGAATGATAAGGTTTACTGTTTTTCTCTGTGCAGTCTGCGGATAAAGAGCGCGCCCTGGAGGAGACCAAGAGCTACACCACCCAGTCTCTGGCCAGCGTGGCGTACCTCATCAACACTCTGGCCAACAACGTGCTGCAGATGCTGGACATCCAGGCCTCACAGCTGCGCCGCATGGAGAGCTCCGTCAACCACATCTCACAGGTAAAACACGTCACGTACAGCGGCGCTCGAAGGTCTTACAGAGGTAGTAAAGAAGTATTCATTTGAATGTTGTCAAAATCAAGGCCTTAAAAGTTTGAAATCCCATTGGCAGGTATTGAATTTTGTTCAACCGGGTCTTAAATTGTAAAAATCTGAAACATCTAAGTCAAGTTTAGTAATACTCTTTATAGATGAGTGAATGTGTGCTAGCAAACTTTATTTATGTGTAATTATAAGTAACGCCCATGTTTAGCCCCAACAAGAAGCACGTACCTGAAATATTTGGTCACTAATATTACAGGTGTATGTATTTTTTGCGAGTTTTGACTTCATCAATGATATTAATGATTCAGTTTTAAGATTTTTTAAGGCAGTTATTTGGATCTGTATTAAAAATAAAACCCTTGCGTTTCAGAGAAAAGTAGTAGTTAGGGCTGCACAATATATCGCAAAATTATCGTTATCGCAATATCAGCAAGCGCAATATCCATATCTCAAGAATATAAATAAATATAAATATCGCGATATATCACAATAACGCTGTGGTCTCCATCTGACAGAGATTTACACTGAAGAATCATTTTCCACCAGAGCCTTAAAAGAACATGTGTTGTGACTAAATAAAAATGTTTAAAAAGTCCAGTTTTAGTGGTAATTTAATTAATTTAGTCCCAGCTTAGCCTTGTTTTATTCCTGGTTTAGTCTGAGTTAAGTTTTGATTTTGTGGCTGTTTTGACTTGTAAATACAGGAACTTACATTTTTGTGAAATGTAGTGAATTTAACTTACTATGTTCCAAAAGTAGGCTCTATTTTCAAATATTGTAATAATATTATTGCAATTTTCAACATAGTTATCAAATATCGCAGGTTTTCTCCGTATCGTGCAGCCGCAGTAGGAATATTTTGTTGTACAGATAATTGTTCTTTTGCTGTCAATCCTGCCATTTAATTAAATTTCAATACCTGCATATTAGGCAGGTGCTCATGACATTATGCTGTCTTGGTGGATATGTAGGGGGACCAGACGTCCCTATTTAACCGGGACAGTCCCAGTTTTAGGCTCCTTGTCCCATGTCCCAGCACAGATCTATAAAAACACTCAGATGTCTCAGTTTCCAACAAACCATATCCCAGCTGTCCCCATTTTAACAAAGAAAAAAGGCCTAGGAAACAAACAAAAAAAACATTTGTCTAAAGACTTTTGTCACTAAATTTATTCAGCATGCCATTATTTTTATTAATAAATTGCCATTGTATTCCAAACTGAAGGTCTCAAATCCGATTTTACTCGGTTTTGTCTCAGTCTCGAATGTGGCGTTCTCAGAGATTTCATTTCCCAAACATTATAAGAAAATGCTTTTTTTCACTCAGTAATTCGTTTTCCACCTTAGAAGAATCAGAAAATGTTATGTTCTCTGTTTGTTTGTGGAGTCTGTTGCATTAGATTGTTAAAATAATCAATGTATTAATGTATTTGAACCACTTTTTTTTATTACTTTCTCCCTTTAGTTCACTGAGTTTGGTCTTGATCTTGGTCTCAGTAAGTCCGGCCTTGACACTAAGCTTCTTGTGCTTTGAATCAGATGAAGATTTCAGATGCATTTTTGTTGCTTTCTAAATTCAAATTCACCATAATTTCTGCAAAAAACAAAACAATGCGTGTCCCAGTTTTTTAGGTCTAGAAATCTGGTCACTCTATGGATGTGTTCTGTGTATTTCCCATTTTAGGTGGCTCAGAAATGGCCTGTACATGTGCTAGCACCTGTTCAGTGTGCGGCAGATCAGTCTTACTCCCACACATTTCTGTCTCTCTGATGCAGTGGCCTTTAGCAGCTCCGCGCCGCTTATACGCTAAACTCTGTCCACCCGTGACTCACACAACACTCATTCACTGACTGCCTCTGTCCACGGGGCCCATTGTGTAAAGTGCAACATTAAATGAAAGGCCAAAGCCGTGGTCCCCCTGAATGGCAGAGACAGTCCATTTTGCGTCATAATAATGAGCGTAATGTGAGGGGAGATGTGAGGGGACGCTTGTTGTCAGTGTGTGTGGTTTTTATACGGGCCGCTCTGTGATTGCGCTCCATAATCAGGACTTCTGTTGTGTTCACTCGCAGCTGTTATGTAGGCGACGTTTACACAGAGAGGCGCCGCTCTGAGCCGACTGCAGCTCTCGACGCGGCAGGGCTGTGATACCGACAGGAGAGGAAGAAGTACAGCAGCTGAACTAGGACTCACAGTTACAATCCTTCTTCTTTTCCTCTGCTCTGGTCCCTTCAGAGGTTTCACAGTGAACCCTCTGCCTCCATCAACTTCATGTCCTCTTTCATGACATCTATGGACACACCGGGACACACCGGGACATACCGGGACACACCGGGACACTCCGGGACACACCGGGACACACCAAACACACCGGGACACTCCGGGACACACCGGGACACACCGGGACACACCGGGACACACCGGGACATACCGGGACACACCGGGACACTCCGGGACACACCGGGACACACCGGGACACACCGGGACACACCGGGACACACCAAACACACCGGGACACCCCGGGACACACCGGGACACACCGGGACACACCGGGACACACCGGGACACTCCGGGACACACCGGGACACACCGGCACACACCGGGACACACCGGGACACACCGGGACACACCGGGACATACCGGGACACACCGGGACACACCGGGACACACCGGCACACACCGGGACACACCGGGACACACCGGGACACACCAAACACACCGGGACACCCCGGGACACACCGGGACACACCGGGACACACCGGGACACACCGGGACACTCCGGGACACACCGGGACACACCGGCACACACCGGGACACACCGGGACACACCGGGACACACCGGGACATACCGGGACACACCGGGACACACCGGGACACACCGGCACACACCGGGACACACCGGGACACACCGGGACACACCGGGACACTCCGGGACACACCGGGACACACCGGGACACACCGGGACACTCCGGGACACACCGGCACACACCGGCACACACCGGGACACACCGGGACATACCGGGACACACCGGGACACCCCGGGACACACCGGGACACACCGGGACACCCCGGGATACACCGGGACACACCGGGACACACCGGGACACACTGGGACACACCGGGATACACCGGGACACACCGGGACACCCCGGGATACACCGGGACACACCGGGACACACCGGGACACACCGGGATACACCGGGATACACCGGGACACACCGGGACACACCGGGACACACTGGGACACACCGGGATACACCGGGACACACCGGGACACACCGGGATACACCGGCACACACCGGGACACACCGGGACACACCGGGACACACCGGGACACACCGGGACACACCGGGACACACCGGGACACACCGGGACACACCGGCACACACCGGGACACACCGGGACACACCGGGACACTCCGGGACACACCGGGACACACCGGGACACACCGGGACACTCCGGGACACACCGGCACACACCGGCACACACCGGGACACACCGGGACATACCGGGACACACCGGGACACACCGGGACACACCGGGACACCCCGGGACACACCGGCACACACCGGGACACACCGGCACACACCGGGACACACCGGGACACACCGGGATACACCGGGACACACCGGGATACACCGGGACACACCGGGACATACCGGCACACACCGGGACACACCGGGACACCCCGGGATACACCGGGACACACCGGGACACACTGGGACACACCGGGATACACCGGGACACACCGGGACACCCCGGGATACACCGGGACACACCGGGACACACCGGGACACACCGGGACACACCGGGATACACCGGGACACACCGGGACACACCGGGACACACTGGGACACACCGGGATACACCGGGACACACCGGGACACCCCGGGATACACCGGGACACACCGGGACACACCGGGATACACCGGCACACACCGGGACACACCGGGACACACCGGCACATACCGGGACACACCGGCACACACCGGTGTGAGAGTTTGCCACGTGTGCAGATCTATTGGCCATGACGGATGAAAAAATTATTCACCAGCACTTTCAGCTCTTCTTGGTTAAATTTTTGCTTCCGTTTGTGTTCCACTTCTGCACCTTCCATGACGCAAAACAATACACGCAATGATGCCGTTTAAATAGCTCCGCCCCCTCTGTTTGCACCTGTCACCGACCGCAGTTTGTCTCAGGAATTCACCACAACACGAACATTAATAGCGGCCGCATATTTTCTCACTGCACTCGCAGTTTAGCACCGTCTTAGTAAATATGGCCCTTTGTCTCTAACATGAGCCACACAACATTTCGTCTCTCACCACTGTCTCTGCACCTTTCACTCTTGCTGATATTTTCTTTCACTACACTTCTCTTCACTTCTTCCCACCAGCTGCGAGTGGCACGATCGTAAGCCACTTTTATTTTTAGGCGCAGATTTCACTACATGAGATAAAATCAGAGCTGACTCCAGATCTGTGTGCTGTTGGTCCTTGCTTCAGACGGTGGACATCCACAAAGAGAAGGTGGCGCGGCGAGAGATCGGGATCCTCACCACCAACAAAAACACGGCTCGCTCTCACAAAATCGTGGCTCCGCCCAACCCCGAGAGGCCAGTGCGCTACATCAGGAAGCCCATAGACTACGGCGTGCTGGACGACATCGGGCACGGAGTCAAGGTGAGAACAAAAATACCATTTGTCTTGTCCTCGCTGCTAATAACACTTCA